>PPNR03000038.1:0-99342 GCA_003709245.3 Williopsis saturnus | reverse complement strand
AGGCTCCGTGAGACTTGAACTGCCACTATTATCTATAGTCGTCCTCTTAAAGCTTAGATACTAAAGCTTAGATACTGTAGCCTCACCTGGTATCCACTTATCTACGTCAATATTCCCTGGATATCGGAGATCAGTGAATAACCATCTCAGATAGTTTTGAGATCAAGGATCCCCGAAGAACAGTTTCATTCAACGATGTAATCTTCTCTTAAACTCTTTGAAGTTTCAGATGTGCAGGAAATAAATATAGGACAAATTGCTGAAGTAGTCAATCTCTGTTGCGAACTAGTCAGGGCTCACCCTCTCTAATAAGTTTAAGTATTGACAGCACAGATCTATCTCATAATGCGGTAGAAAATATTTGCTGTTCCCCGGCGGCTAAAAGCGATCTTAAGTTAAACCTTTACATACAATCTCATTCCAGCTTAAGACCTAGTCCTC
This sequence comes from Williopsis saturnus, assembly GCA_003709245.3. Classification (NCBI taxonomy): domain Eukaryota; kingdom Fungi; phylum Ascomycota; class Saccharomycetes; order Phaffomycetales; family Wickerhamomycetaceae; genus Williopsis; species Williopsis saturnus. The sequence continues at coordinate 98,901 of PPNR03000038.1, read as the reverse complement.
ACTAATTACATCAGAACTAGAAAGGCTTAATGTCGTTTCCTGTGTATCAGAGGCCCAGCTATATTACCATCTGATGTTCAGTATTTCATTATCTCAAAAAATTTTATCCCTTACTAGTTTTTCAAGTAGAAACTGCTCTAGAATGAATCTCGAAATAAAGTCAGTCTTATAATGAAATGATCTGCTCAAAATTGAAATGCGCTCAGTTAATGGGTTCCATGAGTCATTTATCTGTAGCTTGTATCTTCATACATTACAACGTCTTTATATACATGACTGTCACACAAGGGCTATATCAGGTATAAAAACCAACATTTCACCTTTAAATCACAAGAACCTAATGAATTTCCAAGTCGTCCAAGTCAACACTTTCAATAGTCTCAATACCCAGAATTTTAGCCAGTTGTCTGGAAAGTTCTTTAGATACATCAGCGACAGAGATATCCTTACCAGTTTGGATTCTCATACTCGTTTGTCCTTTTCCTGGCAACCCACAGAACATAAATCCAGCCCTCTCTATATCTGGGATCTCATTACACACATTGATAGATATGCCATGTGATGTAACGCTTCTACTCACGCTGAGACCGATACTGGAAATCTTTGTATTCTCATCGACCCAGACACCAGTGTTCTGGGTCTTTTGACTCTTAACACCGAATTTGGCCAATGTGTTGATAATTGCATCTTCTAACTTTGAAACGAAGCAACGAATAGTCAAGTGGTCAAAGTCTTGGAGGTCCAAGATAGGATATATGACTAGTTGGCCCTCGTTATGGAATGTGATCTCACCACCTCTGTTAGTCTGAACAAAGTCATATCCCAGGGATTCCAGCAGTGAGATATCAGTTTGTGTGAGCCTGTTCTTCTCACGACGACCGCCAGTGATCACAGGTTGGAATTGGAAAGTCAGCAACGTGGGACTTGGTTTCATAGAGATGATATTGGCTAAGAGCTCAACTTCATAGTCATTCATGATGAGTTTTTTCTGCAGCATCTCACGTCTCTTGCTTGCAATCTTGGACATCATATGCTTAAATTGAACATTTGCATCTTTGAACTGTTCTTGGATCTGCTGACCTTTACTATAGGGAAGAGATTTGGTGAAGTTGAGATGGCGAAGGACTGTCGCAGACTGCTTGTTCGGATGGATCCTCTTACATGATGTAGTTCCTGCATTGAAAAGAGCATAAGAATAGCTGATACCTCTTCGGAAATCTTTGGTAGCTGTCATAGTGCTTATAAATCAAGACAATCACCTCACTTCCTTGTTATGTCTGTGATCTCTCCACCAGTGTATGAAACTCTTGACACCCGAAGTTGAAAAATTTCAGTCTCCGAACAAGACCACCACGCAATTTGAAAGCCACAAAGAAGCACATCCGGAAACGAAAATGGATAGAAAGGAAGAAAAAATCAGAGATTTGATTAACTGGCTGCTACAAGAGAACACGAACTGTTCCATCTGCAATTTGGTTAGCGTTCAACGGACACATTACGGTGGAAGAGGTCTGTTCTCTACCGACAAAATCAAACCAAAGCAAAGATTGATAAAGATATCACATCCTTATTTGTTAAACTTTACCAATATCCTTGCACATATCACATCATGGGGAGAAGGCGAAGTGTATAACAAGATGAAGCTGCCAGAATTCCCTAAGAAATTGGACCAAGTGACAGATCTATACAGTCAAATGGACGTGAACGCCTTGTTGAAGTTGACATCGTTCCAAATAGTTTGCATGTATATCTGTTTAGAACTGAAGAGAGGCGAGAGTTCTTGGTGGATGCCCTTCTGGAACTCGTTGCCACCTCTTTCCGACTTCGAGTCCTCACCGTTGACTTGGAAATTATCTGGTAAATCTAGAAAGTCACTGCCGCGATCTACACAACGTCATTGTGAAAAGATGTATACACGTTTCATGACAGATTTTGCTATTGTCACGGAGTTAATAAAGTCATTGAAAACTGATATGGCGATAACTCAAGAGGAATTTCATTGGGCGTGGTTCTGTGTGAATTCTCGTTGTCTCTATATGGAGATTCCAGAGTCTCATTCTAAGGCAGATAATTTTACAATGGCCCCATTTGTGGATTTGATCAATCATTCCCCGAATGAACAATGTATTTTGAAGATCGATCATTCTGGGTTCCATGTGTTGACCTCCACTGATTATGAATCGAACCACGAAGTCTATCTCTCTTATGGACCTCACTCAAACGAATTCCTATTGTGTGAGTATGGCTTCATGTTACCTGACAATCCCTGGAATGATGTTGACTTAACGGATGAGGTTTTGTCAGTATTAGATAGATCACAAAGGGACTTCTTACAATCAAAAGGGTACTTAGGTGACTACACGATGAATCGTGACGATGTGAGTTTCAGAATAGAGGTGGCACTAGCAGTGAGTCTGGAGCAAGACGGTAGCCTGGACGAGAATAGAAGATTGAAGGCATTGATCAATGGAATATCTGATGGGAAGTACTACAAGAGGAAAAGCAATGAGATCCTCATGTCCATTTTGGAGAATCTACAAGAAGAGCATGAGGGTAAATTGAACGGGGATGAAGTTGTTGATGCACTATATAAACAACAACTTAGCATCATTTCGCATCAGTTGGAGAAACTGCAAGAGGATTCATAAAGAAGTATTTGCAATGCTCCATTATTTCATTATAAGTTATCATCATCACCGATAGATACTCTGTTCCCCCTCGAATGCGCCAGTGAGATTCTATCCTCCAAGATCTTATTCATCATGTTGATATGTGGTGCGAAGACCTTCTCTTGTCTTGCGATATATGCAAAATACCCTGTTGTATTCATAACATCTGAAGCATTCCAAACGTTGACCTGTTTTCTGAGCATGGAAGATTCACCCTGTGTAGTCCTTAAAAATGATATGCAGAGTTCTACTAGCCTCCCTTTGGATAATGCGGTGCTGGTGCTTGAGGTATTCCATAGAGTTGGCTCATGCTTTGATATTATACGAAGACAATCGTCAATGACATAGGAAAGGATTTGGTATGTATGCTCCATCTTCAACAATTCACCATTTGTACAGTCGTGCAGTGCAGTCAGGGATCCAACAGCAGTTTTCACAACCATTTGTTCATATTGTGCTATTATGAAGTCTGAATATTTCAGAAACACTGGGTTCAATCTCTCTGTTTGACTCAAAGACTTGAGCAACTCCACTTCTTCATAGTGGCGTGATAGATCATATTGATAACACTCTTGATTGGAGTCTCTCGGTATCTTAGCAATCTTCAAGGAACCTTCACCAATGACACCGGATTGAAAATCACGATATGACCAAGTTCTAAAATCACTTATGCATTGGTACAATTCTGGTCTTTGATACTGGTTTTTCCATAACAGCTTCTTCATAGAGTCCACATAAGATTTATCGCTGTTCAATATAAGTATTGTACATTTATTCGACAAGTTCTTCTTGTATTTGTGTAACCCTGTGACATCTCTCGGTTTATTGAACGAGCATACGAGAGAACTAATCTGAGCCAAATCACCATTATCGTATTCGGGTGGGTTACATGAACTCATTAGCTGCCTTGAAGTTACCAACGGGGTTTGATTATACCCATAGTCCGATACTCTTACTGTGGAATTGTTGTTTAAGAACCCTCGAAGACCTTGTTCTGATTTCAATAAGTAGACAATTCTGGGTACTGCTGGCTGCTCAGGCAGCCGCGCCAGCTCTGTAGTAACCAGATGCGATAGAGCGTCTCTTGCTCTCGTCAGGAAGTACACAGGCTTCATCAGACCTCCCACCCTACACTGCTTCCAAAGGCTTCGTTTTTTCGTCTTCTCCACAGAAGACGAAAAATCGATGTGGGCCGTAAAGTTTTCGCAGAAGTGATCCGCTGACTCTTCGCGAAAATCGGTAGCAGGGACACACAGATGGGGCCTCTGTGGAAAAAACTTCATTCACAGATCAAACTATACGATTATTGATTTCCCTGTTATAGCATCTTATCACACGATGTTGAGTATGTCATTCCCTCTCAGAGCCACGGGGTGTCGCTCCTTCGTAAAGCTTGCTGCACAAGTATCACGTTCCCAGGGGTTCTCTGTTACCACTACCACAAGAGATGAGGCGAAAGCCGCTACTCAAGATGAGATGAAGGTCGTTGCTGAAGATGAGGTAAAAGTTGAGGCCAACGGAGACAAAGAACAGAAAAAACCATTGGATCCAACTTCAATTGATCATCTTCACAAGGAAGGTATCATTCAGAAACCAATACATGGTGCGCTGGCCAAATTAGGGTACCATAAGCTAACTCCTGTGCAAGAGAAATCTATCATGCCTGTCTTAACAACAGATGCGGATTTCATCACAAAGGCCAAAACAGGTACAGGTAAGACTCTAGCATTTGGTATCCCGTTGATTGAAGAATCCTTGAGACTGGGACATGGTAGAGACCAAGGTGTTGTCGGTTTGGTCATAGCTCCAACAAGAGATTTGGCGTTCCAAATCAGAGATGAAATCAACAAGATAGTTCGATTCAAGGAGATGGTAAAACATACGAAGAACATGCTCAGTGTCCAAACTTTGGTGGGTGGCGAAAGTAGATGGAAACAAATGCAAGCTTTCAACTCGAAGATGCCAGTCCCGTCCATCGTCGTTGCTACTCCAGGTAGATTCATTGATATGATCAAGGAGCCATCCGTTGCTGAAGCATTTGAAGATGTTAGAGCTGTTGTTCTCGATGAGGCTGATAGGCTACTTGGTGAGGGTTTCAAGGAGGACTTAGTTGAGATCACAGATATCCTTAAGGACAACCTGAAATCCGAGAAGGTTTTCAAGACTATGCTTTACTCTGCGACTTGGGATAAGGATGTTCAAGAATTCTCCAAGAGAATCTTGAGGCCAAGATACCAATTTCTCGATACAGTGGATAAGAATGCCCCAGAGACCCATGAGAAGATTGATCAATCTATGATTCTTACGAATAATATCTTTGAATCCTATGTTGCTGCTACTCTGTTCATAGAAAATGAATCCAGAGCAGCTTCAAGAAACTTCAAGGTCATTGTTTTCCTCCCAACCGTTAAATCGGTCAACTATTTCTATGAATTGCTCTCTACAAGAATGAAGTTCAAAAAGAACAAGATGGCAGTCCATCAACTCCATGGTCAAATGACTCAATTTGCTAGAGACAGAGCTGTTAAGGAGTTCCGTAAGAACTTCTCAGGTATCCTCGTCTGTTCTGATGTCGGTGCTAGAGGTATGGATTTTCCTAACGTGACTAATGTGGTCCAAATTGGTTTACCAATGGACTCTACAAACTATGTTCATAGAGTTGGAAGAACTGCAAGGGGTGGTAAAGACGGTCGTGCGGTGATGATCCTATCTAAGGCTGAATCAAGATTCATCAGAGTTTTAAAAGCAAGAAACATCGATGTCAGTTCCCAGTTCGAGTATGAAAAGGACACTGAAGCTGAGAACGATATCGCGCAAATCTCTCAACAGGCAAGACATAAATATTCTTTGGATCTCGTTGTCGAATCTCTTGCAGGTTTCTCCAAGGGTATTGCTGGTACTTATAGACTTAACTTCTTTGAGATCTTGGAGGAATTGACCCAATCATATAGCAGATTCTATCAAGATGACAACAAGAAACCTCATGTCACTGCCGGTTTTGCTTCCAGAGTCTTGGGACTGAACAAGAGAGATTCTCATAAGTTTTTTGACTTGGGTGATGAAACTCAAAGTATTGGCAGAAGTAACAGAGATCACAGAGACAGAAACGATAAAGACATAGACAATGACAGAGGCTACCACAGACACAATGATAGAGACAATACCGGAGGTTATCAAAGAAGCCGTGCTGGTTTCAGAAATGATAGAAGTGAAAGAGATGACACGGAAGACAGATCTGGAAAAAGATACCATAACGATAGAAGAGGAAAGAGTAACTTCCACAAAGGTGGATCGCAAACTCAAAAGGGTAGATATAACAGAAAAGAGAGATTTTAGGTGTTTTGATCATTACTGATTTCTCAGTCAGAGCTGTTTGTTAGAAATGGTAACTGTGCTTTATTGGAATGGATTGTATATAAGAAGAAGGTTTAATTGTACATGCGTTTGTTTTTTTGCTATTATCATTAGAATTCGACATAAAACAACTAACTCTATAAGAAGACATCACTCCCATTCCATCAGTGTGATTTTCTTTCTTATTGTGCCCTCGCTATTAGCAACAACGACGTCATCACCTTCAAGTGCAATCCAGGGACCATCCAAAGATTGGATCAAATAAGGGTATTCATAAGTCAGGTCCTGTTCTCTAGTTTCATCCACTGTACGAGACTTGATAGCTTGAACAGGCGAAACCAACGCATCCGTGGAATCCATAGATTCAGCGGACGCCAAAACAGGAGTAAATGCACCATCACCAATTGAGTCTTCGATATCTGCATTTTGTCTCTCTGCATTGTAGAACGCCCTTAGGGCAATAAAGAAAGATAGTGGTAGATAATGCTTCTGGAAGTTTAATAAAACAGCTATCGTGGCCAACGGTAATGGGACTAAAATCGTGGCTAGGATATAGCCATCATGGAACGTTGCCAAAGTACCAGTCATCGTCAATTGGAACAGCAGGAGACCAACAATAATACGCCTAAACACAATTGGCCAAACTTGACCTGTAGAATGTGGTGGATGTACCACAGAATAGATCAATTGGTACTTGTAAACGTAATAACCAATGACGAAATATAGCAACCCCGATAGAACAATCTTCGTAGAGAACACAGAATAAATGATTGTGATAATCAAAATTAAGACCGGTTGTGGCAAATGAAGCCCAAAGTTGAAAATTGGAGGTTTGTATAGATTCCTATAATCACGAGGTGTCTTGCAACCTGTCTTTATGAATGGAAACCGTAACACAGAACCAATCAGCAACAATTTGAATGGGAACATGCCCAATCCTTGTAGCACAATCAAATCAACATAGAACAAAGACAGCTCATTTAATGAACGTGCCAGCTGATAAGCAATCTTGGCTGTATCACTCAAAAAACCCCAATAATTAGAAGCAGTACCAGCAGTAGTGAACACCAAGAATAAATTGACAAAAATATAAAAGAAGTTCTTAGATACAGCAGATAATTCCTCATCCCCATGTGATATGAAGCCCTGTTTCGAAGAGAGCCAAACATATACGAAAGGAATAGCAAAATTCAAGATCGTAAAAAGATAAGTCGGTAACAACCCGGAGACTGCATTTCTGGCCCATTCATTACTCTCCAAAAAGTCAGCTAACCAAGGCCAGAACTCCCGAATTGTCTTCGGGTTAAGCAATGTTGCTAGATAACCCACAGGAATAATCAAAGTAACACTTATGATACCAATGATCACTGTTATAGAATAAAGTTTCAACAATCTCTCCTTTCTAGAGAGCACAATGTTTTCCCAGATGATATCATGTGGAGCTGGAGCCAATCTTGTAATCAGATGATGAACCTTGGGGTCCAATACCGCCTGTGCCGCCATTTGAGCGGATGCAGCGGTATCCATAGTGATAAAAGCAGTTGGAGTAGCAGGGTAATGTCTCTGTCTTGCCCTTAGGATCTCCTCATCAAGGACTTCAAGTTGATTTGTATAATAATCGATTGCATCTTCAGTCTTACCCCATAATCCCAGGAATCCAGTCTTCATGGTTGGTCTTATGTGCTGATATGGTTGTTCTGAGATATTGACTTGTGCTGTCCTTGTTGAGTATTCATGTATGGACATGTAATCATCATCTGGTGCAGAATCCATCGTGGTCTCATTATCATCTTCTTCTTCAGTTGGATTATCATAGAATCTTGAACTTCTTTCTAAACGGAACGATTCTCGAGCTCTTCTAACAGGTAAGTTTTGCCTTGTATCACTGAATGAAAAAGGACCGAGATATTCTGCCCATTTCTCTTCCAACTTGAATAATACTCTCTTTCGTTGCTTGAACAGTTTATTCAAAGGTTTCCACTCTCTGCATATCGTTATTGAGGAGACTTTCCCGATGTTGAGATCTTCGATGTGTCTTTTCAAAATCTGTCCGTCTCTGAGTTCTGGAGGAATACCTGATAATCTGATTGTTCTATCAGTGATTGAGTTCTGTTTACCCAAGTACTCTTGTCTCACTTTAACCACATATTTGGTCTGTCTGATCAGAAGTGTTAGAGTGATATAGGTAAAGATATAAGTGAAGGCCACGTACACCCATAGATAAGGCTTATCCCTCGAAGATTTCTTCAGCCAAGCCATCACGGCTTTATCTGGAGTATTCTCATCGCCTTCATCATATCTTCCGGTATAGTGATACCTCACTGGAGATATCACGAGTGTGGACAAAACACCCATTATCACTAATAACTTTATAGCAAAACGGAATACATTCAGAAAGACAAAGGCATCTAGCCCAGCATGTTCCAGGACATCAGACTCCTTAATGTTCCATACAATTGGAACCCAGCCAAACATGGACTTCCTTGGTAGCTCAGGAAGGCCCTTGCGCCTCGTAAACCTGGAGGCGTAGAGTTTTGACCAGGTGTTCCTCAACACACAAAAGCATAAGAAGGCGAATAACCCGAGCACGCATGCTACTACCAACTGGAACTGAGCAACACGCGCCGTCGGTCTTCGCAGATCGACACCACCATCGGAGTCGTTGAGCATTGCTTCAGGCTTTTTCGCTTTCGCTTTATCAAACTGTGTTGAGTTTACTGATCATTGTGATCAAAACTCCTCGTTACGGGACACAGTCACAGTTGTGAAAGCTCTGTTGTAATGGTAGGCTGAGGACATGGCTACTAATTAGCTGTCATTTGTGCATCATCACTGCTATAGAGATGTGACTCTAGAGGCATGCTGGAATCCAATATCCATTATCCGAATAAAATTTGAATCCTTGATAGATCATAATAGTGATGAATAAGCTGACTAAGCACACTCTGTCGTTCAATTGATTTGGTAATATACAGCCGCCTAATATTGCTAGTTTCGAATAGAGAAGGACACCTCACATCTATTTTAACTTATAACCTTAAATAACAAACGGTAAATCTATATATATATTATATATACTTGCAATCACAACCGCATCCGCATCCGATAGTCACTAATATCATTGATGACCTACGGATGTCAAACCGATGGCCAGTGAAGCATCTATCCGCAAGGCATATTTATATGTGGGTATAACATTTTATATCATGGAGGATTGCTTTGCGGTTTTGCTTTTCATTGGAAGATTAAAATTTAATATAATTCTCGGTGGAGTTTTCTATTAGTATCGTGATATTTTAATGATTTTTGTGCTTTTGCACCACAAAGACATCTCCAGAATGCTTAGAGATATATGAGACGAGAGTGTTGGCGAATAATTACGAATATTTATTCGGTTTATATATGGGTCATTTCTGAAAGAAAAAAGATGATAGATCCAATGAAATCTGAGAAATAAAGAAGAATGGCTGACCGATGAACAATGATCTGAATTCCCTATATGTTCAGCACCACCTCATTTGTGGAACACCTTCCAAATCTATCCGCTGCTACCCTAGGGGTCACCATCCATGGTGAATAGCAGATGCCACAATTGGGGACATCCGTTACAGGTCTAGTAACCTAAATATATCTAGTATTCAGCATTTATTATCTGACGATTAATTAACGATAATTTCCGATTAGTCGTTCCAATTTTCTTTAACGTTCTTTCTGAGTTAACAAAAAAAAAACCTTGGCTAATGCTTTCGCAGTATTCAGTCTTCAGTACCAAGAATTCCACCCCTGACTACCGTACTGAAGCCACTGTCTCTTGGCCTTTCGTATTAACCTGTACTTTTTTATTAAGATTTTTATTATCTCCATGTTAACAAGCTATCAAAATGTCTATGACTTTATATCGCTCTCATTCCAAGAATTCCAGCATCCTTTTCTTCTCTGGATCATAGCGTTAGATTGCCTGTATGCATTCTTCTTTACATAGTTCATGATAAATCGACAGTGTTATGTTAGAATTCAAATTTTGCATGAAGTCGGAGACAAGCAACAGCCTCGCTGGCGCAATCGGTAGCGCTTACGACTCTTAATCGTACGGTTGTGGGTTCGAGCCCCACGTGGGGCATTCAGTCTTAACCATTTTTTTTGGTACTCAAGATAAAAGATATAATTAATATTTATATATAAATCATCATGATGATCATCCACTAGTATTACTGATCCGCTACTATGCCTAGCTTATGCTTATGTATTGATCAAAATTTATTGTTTTTTATGAGCGCTAATACTTCCAGCTATCTCAATCGGTTAGACAAGCGGTAATAACAACGACAACGCAAAACGCCTAATTGAAGATCAGCCAGCGTATGCCAAAGAATGAAACAATTACTGATCTCGCAGCGATTTTGTTTGACCATATAAGCGACGAATTCTAGAATTTTACAGGACTGCTGTACAAATAAGTTCCAGAACCTTATCATCCAGAAGATAACTTTCATTAAACCATCTCATATACCACTTCATGCCCTCCAGTACTGGGCCAAAGAGTGTAACCTATCAATAACCATAGGGAGCAAGGCGGAAACACTATCATTGATCAAATTTTGGAAGTGGATGATAGCCTCTTCTTCGCTCATATCCAAACAGAACTTCTCCTTCACTTTGAAAACTGTTCTTTCAGGTTCCAATTTAATATCAGGAATACTCGAATCACGCATCAATTCAAACAAGTTCAAGATCAAATTGGAGTTCTTCCTCAAGATAGAATAGGCAACGAAACAGTAGTTCCTGAACTTACTATAGTTGGCAGAATCTGCACCTCCAAATGCCTCGATGATTTGTGGTGGCAACTTCATCAAAGGCGGGAACGGCTTTGGATCTTGACCCAAGATATAGCCGAAATCCGCATGGAAGAAATGACCATCAGGGCAGATTAACAAGTTATCCAAATGACGATCACCAACGCCAAGAATATATGTGATAACACAGTAACCAGCGCATGATTTCACGAATGTATCTATCACAGATTCAACTACACCCAATTCACTCGATGGATCAGGGTTATGGTGTCCCAGGTAGGGTAAAATTCCATGGTAATCAGCCAAGACACTAGCTAGAGTACTATTTGGAATGAACTGGATAGCACCTTCCATGGGACCCGTAGCTAAGATCTTATAAGGTGTTAATTTTAAATCCACATTCTCATTTAAGAGGAGCTTATTCATCAAGATGATGATCTGTATCACCAGTTGATCCTGTCTCAAGTCATCACCGACTTTAAACATCAGTGGATATTTACCACCATCTGTGGTCTTGAAAGTAATCTTCAACGGTGATAGAGAGCTCTTGAAAACGGTGCTCTCTTGTGGTATCGTACCACAGATCTCCACAGATGGATCCAGTGGTAATCTTGTTGGCGATAACGTCTTAAATTTAGCTTCCAGGAAGGATTGAAGCAGCTCAATCTTCTTTGGTGTTGTTTCTCTCGAACTTTTGACCTTTAGACATAGTTGCACCAGATGATCGACGAGCTCAATCTCTCTTTTCAACCCTGCATTCTTCACATTCTTCAAATAGTAATCCAAGATCTTCTTGTATATCGACCCAGGCTTCTCCGTTGCCTCCGTGGTCAAGTACCAATAAAGGAATGAACCCAGTCGATCATCCAGTAAGGCACGTTCAACTAAGAATTGTGATAGTGGGGTTAAAGAATCAGTCAACAACGATGAAGATGGACCAATTATAGACTCGTTGAGTTCGACAATAGAAAAATCTGTAGACTGATTCGCTATGGACTCATATCTCAACGCTTGGACCAATTGTAGCAAGTACAATTCTAACTCGCCATCATTGGCCTTCTTCAATCTTTCCACTGCATACGTTCGGACATTAGAATTCTTGAAGTTCGGCCCTAACAGCTCCAACGCATCTTCAATATCGATTTCAACCCACTTATAGAGCAGCTTCAGAGCCTCTTTGCTTTCATTTTCATCACTGAAGTTGATAGATTTCAGCAACTTGTTCAAACCTTTCTTATTGTTGATCAAGAAATATCTAAACTTCCAAACCAAGTTCTTCTCATACTGAGTCAACTCCTGAACAGAGGAGTATCCCAAGATCTTATTCAATTCATCTCTGATCTTTGGGGTTGGTTTAATCTCTCTGTCGAAAGGACCATCCTTATGACTTCTCTCCAACTTTCTGTATTTCTGCTCGATTGGATCAGATCTGTACTGTTCTGGGTCATAGACCTTCATAGTGGTAAAATTACCAGTGAGAATCTTTGGCTGTATGGATTGTTGCCCTTGCTGTTGCTCAGAATGTTGGTATATGGGGATCGGTGGCGGTGGATACTTGAAATCTGTAAACACAACGGGGATATCGAACTGCGTCAGATCAATGAAAAGCGTGAAGTCTGAATCTGCACTTTGGAACTTATTGATCTGTTCAATCTTCCTGAATATCATATTGTCTAGCCAATCGACAGTTATGATATCACCATTCTCATGCTTTTTGATCATCTTCTCTAATTCATTCATTTGAGAGTTCTTGTTCAACTTTAGTGGCGTATCGCCACACCTGACTTTTAGTTTCTGTCTTCCTTTCTTTAGAGTGCAATCATCATCAACATTAAAGACATGAAGTTCGGTCTGACCAAAATCACATCGTCTAACACCATCAAACTCCCATAGCATTATCTGTAGCTTTGTCTGGAAGGCCAGTTGATTGATCTTAATAGGTAATGTCAACCATTCGTTCCACCTTCTGGACGCTCTAAAAGCGGCATACGACGTTGTAACAGGTATAGTCAAAGGTTTACCATCCAAAGTAGCCACAACAGAACAGAATAAACCAGAAGTTTGTGAGAAATTGGACAGTTTCTTCGCCTTTGAGGGATCGATGAATCTCTTTGATTCCTTAAGAAGAGGCCTCGTTCCTTCGAGCGAGGTTATTTTCACCCTCAGTGGAAGGTCAATGTCCTTCGATGTGCAATATGTGACGCTTTTCGAGGTCATATGCTTCAGCCTTTGCCCGTTTGAGAAGTCACTTAGCCTTGAGAGCTCGTGAACTTTACTGATTTGTTATTTACTCAGGGTTCGAAGCCCCGGCTACATCCATCACATGCTACAGAATAATACCAGAAGGTCATAAGTGAATCAGTGATAGGCTGATAGGCTGTAGAGTGAGAAAGTCCAGGAATTCTGGCAGTGATTACGTGGCCAGGATATTGTAGTCTCAAAACGGTAATAGGTTCCACATGCAGTCCCCATATTAGAGCACTTCCTAAAGGGGTCGAGTTAGGAAAGCCCAGACAGATTGCTTTGTGTTCACAGGATATTCCTCCAGGAGCAAGCCACAAGGAATTGCATTTCAAGAATTCTTTTTTTCAATGAAAATATTCTAATTTCTAAATTCCCAACTCACGTCGTTAATCGGACTGTTTTTGATGAGCTTTATGGGCTGTTACCTGCTGTCGGCTTTGTGAGCTCTATATCTTTCTAGCGCTATCTTACACTACCTCGTGGTGGAACACATTAATCGTACACAGTTCGACGGGTAATACAAAAAGTCGTGAGCATTTAATTCATAATCAAAAGAGGCCAATAAATAATAAATCCATGGAAAATAAATGTTAACCAGCTGCTTTTTAAAAGCCTTCTTCTTGTGCAATGATTTGCAAAGCTAATCGCTTAGAGTAGTATCGAGCCATGGCCAAGTTACCACCCATGAACCAGAAGTTTGGATGGCCGGAATGTCTCCAAATGGTCTTGAACTCACCTTCTTCATCCAAGTTCCAAACTGGTTTTAACTTATCAGAAACCTTGTTACCAAAGACATCACGAGCAGTGTCCTTCATGTTGGAATAACCAGTCGCCTTTACAACAATGTCCAAGTCATCAATGACAGTACCATCATCCAATTCGACACCAGTCTCAATGAATTTCTTGACGTTACCGTGCTTGACACCCACTTTTCCATCAATGATCAACTTGGAACAACCAACATCAATGTAATATCCGGAGCCACGACGGTAATACAATCCAAAGAGACCAGTGCCGCCCATACCCGCGTTGGTTTCAAATCCACGCTTCTTCAAACCTTCAAGCAGAGCGGCATCAGCCTTAGAGGACTCACGGTATTGCTGCTGCATGATCAAATTGGTGATGTAGATTGGGTTAGAGTGACTGATCAAGTCAGCTGTGTCGATATCTGGACCCTCCGCGTCATAAACACCACGACAATTGATCTTGACACCCTTGTCAGAAGAAATCACACAAGTAGAAGAACGCTGTAGCATAGTAACCTCCTTAATACCTTGTTCATAGAAATCCTGAGCGATATCATGAGCAGAGTTACACGCACCGATAACAAGGGCCTTCTTACCAACATAGTTTGCACCGGAAGTATGCTTCGAAGAATGAACAATCTCACCCTGGAAGTTCTCTTCACCAGGGAATAAAGGAACGTTTGGTTCACCAGAGTGACCAGTACAGAAAACTAAATGCTTTGGATACAACTTCTTGACGTCACTGGTGGAATTGTTTTTCACAGTAACTTCCCATTGGCCTTTAGCGTCATTGAATTCGGCACCAGTCACAGTAGTGTTTGTCCAAATGTTCAACTCAAGGATCTTAGCATAGCATTCCAAGAAGTTGGCAAACTGGTCTTTGGAAGAGTACATTGGGGAAGTGTCAGAGTGAATGTATGGCAATTTATGATAGTAGAATGGGTCATGAAGGGACAAGAATTTGTATCTCTTTCTCCAGTTGTCACCAATGTTGCCATTGGATTCCACAATCAAGGTGTTGTAACCAAAAGCCTTCATTCTAGCAGCAATGGTGAGACCACCTTGACCACCACCGACAATGACACACAAAGGTTGGTGATCATCCTTGTAGTCTTGCTCCTCCTGTCTCTTCTCCAACCATGTCTTACGTTGGACATTCTCACCATGGTTGGCACCTAATGGCCTGTTCTTACCAGCCCTTTCTGGTACTTTAGTGAACTCATCCAGAACAGTGAATAGGATCAAGGCCTTCAAGCCAATTGGGGCAGTTTCATCCTTGACACTGATTAGCTTAATAGAGGCACGGCCAACACCGTAGTCAGTAGCGTACTTTAAGTACAACAAGATCCATTCAATTGGTGCTTCACCGTGTTCACCGTGTGGATGAATAGTCTGTAAAGCAACACCGGTTGGATGTCTGTAGTCCGCATGCTTATCCAACTCGAACTGTCCAATTTTATCAACAGACTTTTTCAACTGATCTTTTATCTTTTGAGGCCCGATAAAGTCTCTCAAGTCCAATTGCAGCCCCAAGTGGTCCTTCCAGATGGAATGAGGAACCAAAAACTTGTCCAAGCCATCAGGGTTGGTCTTCACTTCAGCAAGGGCGTTGTTGAACTCAGCGAGCCATCCAATGGCCAATGCGTTGACATCATGGTGCTTGATGTTCTCTGGGTCTGGTTGCAATGTACCATAGATGCGCTCTTGAGGGATATTCTTGTCGAAGGCCTCCTTCATATAGGCCGGGGAAACCTCGTTGATACCTGGGAAAACAGACATTATTAATTTGATCTGGTTCGTTGTTTCGTTGTTTCGTTGCTTCGCTGCTTCGCTGCTTCAATCCCAGTGTCTTTGTTGGACAGATCCATCGCCTCTTTATATACCCTCAACCGTCTCCACTGAAGCGCACTTGTGGTGGATGACAGGCCAAAGTTTTTGTGCCAAATCCCTCCACCACTATGAAGTGGAGATCAAACAAAGGACGGGCGCCCAAAGTCCAACACCCCCCCAGCACCCCCCACAACCCCCATTTGACTCTTTTTCTTACGGAGTTTAGCGACTCGTCATTAAGGTTCTAATGACTATTTTGTGACTTGTCATTTAACCCTCTTTTTTGTCATTGAGATAGAACAGGAACCAATGAAAGATTGTTACAAGGCAGGTTACGTAACTCCAGAATGGCGTAAGCTGGCATGGAAGATTTTTATCGGGCTGCAGTGAGATGCACATTTTTTTGTTGACCCTACATAAATATTGTGGGGTTAAAACAAGGGGTATCCGGATAAATGAGAAGGGACACAGAGACAAACCAGTAATGATTGGACATATAAACAACGCTCCAGTCGATTCGGAGTCCCTGGACATTCGAAAAGCCCAACTGAGGGACTATCTGAAGGAGTCAGCACCAGTTCAGTTGACCCTTTGTCCGCTTTACCCAATTGTCCTGCTCAAGATCATCCACTCTCCCACCCCCAACAATCATGAGTACTAGTACAGTTATGCCATTAAAATATGTTAGAATCGCTGCGATGTATAAGCCATTGGAGGAACCTTTGGATGCTCAACTGCACCGAATGTGAAGTACTTCAATTCACTTCCCTTGACGTTGATGACAGCACCTAGATTACCAGTGCTATCACAATAGTTTGGCGCGCTAAACACCGTGATACATTTCCCATCATGCTCCACGCTATAACCACCCATACGCACTTCGTGCGAACGAATAATCGCTTTCAAGTTATTAGTCTCACAGAATTGACGAGTAATATCTGGACCAAACTGGAATGCAATTCCTCTCTTTGAAGTTCCAAACCCTTCCTCTTCTTGAGGATCAGACCATAGAAGTTCCATTTCAACGCCTTCTCTTGGATTAGCCAACTTGGCCACTTGGTCTTTCAACTCACTTAGTGTCATCTTTGGATTAGAAATGAGCCCACCGTGCATCACAAGATATTCTTCGTTGATCAACGTGAGTAAAGGCAATTGTGTGAAGAGCTCTTGAAACATTGCCAAAGGTTTAGCACCATGCTTATGTTTGACTTCATCCGAAAACCCAAACATCTTGTTCATGCCATCCGTTTCATGATTACCTCTATTGATATGCAACTGTTGTGGGTATAGGATCTTGAAGAACAGGAGTGTGACAATGACCTCAACGGACCATGATCCACGATCGACTAAATCACCATTGAACAGATAACCATGTTTCTCATCAACATATCCATTTTGGGTGAACATATTGATCAAATCGTAAAATTGACCATGGACATCACCGACGACAGTGAATTCACCGATCTCAATCGTCTTGATCTCCTTATATGCAGGTTCTTCTCTGAAAACTTGATGAGCTTTCATCAACAGGGCATATAGATACTTTCTTGCCAATTTACCACCATCCTTGTAGAATGTAATGAGATCTTTAATCCACAAATCTGTCAAGCCACCTAACTGGACTTCACCATCTTCATTAACGCTCACATCCAAATGAGGTCCCTTATATCCATTCTCTAATGGGATTCCCACGACATCAAAGTCAAAAACGTCTTCATCCTCACTCTGGATAGCCTTCTCAAAAGCGATTCTTCTCATATGTTTACTCATCTCACCTTGTAATCTTTTTGTATTGCCATCCGTAGGTTTCAACTTCAAAACTTGGGCAAAGTCATCATAAGCTTCCTTATACCTCAACAACATACTCTTTGCAATACCACGTCTATACAAGGCTTTAAAATAGGATGGGTCCAACTCTATAGATTTGTCACAATCGGCAATCGCAGCACCATATTGTTCCAGTTTGATCTCAGCTTGAGCTCTATTAGCGAAGTAAATGGCATTCGACGAATCTAACTTGATGGCTTTCGTGTAATGTTCGATGGCATCATGAAATTTGTTGGCCTGGAGAGCCTTGTTTCCCAGGAGCTTGGCCTCTTCTGCCATTTTGTTCTCCCTCAGTCTCTATCAGGTTCCTTTGTCTTGAGAGTTTTCAAGTTTGATCCTCTGGAAAAATTCGCCGTTCTCGGCAGGCAAAAAACATTAACAAACACAAATATCATTAAGGAAAATACAAAAGGACAGGGTCAGAAGATAGGGTCATAGAGACAGAAGAGAGAGGGTAAAGTCGTTGAAGATAAGCGACGGGTTAAAAAAGACAAAGATGAACACGGACTTGGATAAACAACGCATCACTCACTTGCTAAACATCAACACCCTCATCATCCAGAAATGTGTACAGATTCAGCAGCAGCAGCAACAACAAGGATCGGCTATGAACCCTAAGCTCCAGACAATACTGCAGGATTTATTGAAGAGACTCCATGCGAACTTGACATGTATTGGTGAACTGAGTGAGAAGCACAACCAACAAAATCCATCAAAGATTGTATTCCCACAGATATTAACTCCACCGCAAGATGTAATAGATTTGAACGATCTTTATACACAGCTACAGAAGTTGTTTCCTGAAGGTGTCCAGGCGTTACAGAGACGCAGTATGCAGATGAGACAAGAGCAGCTGAGGCTGAGAGAACAACAACAACAACAACAACAACAACAACAACAACAACAACAACAACAACAACAACAACAACAGCATCAACCACAGGGCCAATTTTGGTGATCAGATACACACAGGTATTTACTTCTCTAGTATAATCCAATGTAATATAGCTATACAACCATTCTGATTTCTCTGAAATTACTCCAGGCTATGGAATTCAAGATTACAGACCTACCCTGAACTGACAGGAGGTATCACTGCAACTTCATCACTGTCGTCTAGCTTCACACTCTCATTAAGGTCAACATACTCTAGATTGATAGTCAACCCACAACTTTGCCTCACGTATTCACTGAAACCTTCATAGACTGAGTCCCAATACTGGAACAACTCTTTCAGGGAAAACAGAGAGACTCTTTCCTCCTTGACACTAGTATACTGTGTACTTGGGCCATAATATTCAATAAGTACCATGCTTGAGGGGAGCGGGTCTATGGATTTTTACCAGCCATCGGCAAAGCTCCGAGAACTAATTTGGGCAGGCCTATCGATCCAAAACCCCAATTACTGCAGGAGCTTAACGGTAGGCGACACAGAGCAGAAATACTATCGCTGGCGGTGGAATTGCTGCTATTGCGGGAACTTTCAACCTTTCGTTGAGGAATCAATGACAGTCAGCAAACACTCCCAGGTCCAGGTCCTAAGATGACAGATCAATAATAAATCACGATTTACCCGTCGGTCGTGGCCCATTGAAAAAAAACTCTATGGCGGAGGCTCAATGGGTCACTATGATCAAGTTACCAGTTCGTCTCTTCTTAATTCTCATATACTATAAAGTTCAGTAGTCTAGATCTCTCCTGATCTCCTCTCCGATACCTCATACATCTACCAGTGACAACTGCAGATATTGTAGCTACCGACCGGAGAAGATGGTGTGTATCATAGGCCGATTCAGATCTCTATTTGAATGAGATCAAACTATTAAACTAAGTCTCACTTTATAGGCCATCTGAAATCTTTCAAAGACTGTCAAGTCGCCTTCATATAACAAGAGAAGATGGTTTGATAATTTCCTTGCTCTGGCCCTTGCGAGGTCCGGCTACGAATGTCTCACAAAAAACTTACGTATTCGAGCTACGGTCTTGTACCGTAGATCATGGCTGTGAGTGAAAAGATGATTCAACTCGCGTCGTCCTTCCCTAGAAGTGTATGCTTATGATTATAAGTACCATCATTAGTGTATCAATATACATTGGTTGTACAACTAGATGAACTTCCAGCCACAAATTATATACGCATGTATATGGTGTCGATAAACACCCATTCCCTAAAGTATATATAATATCAGCAACTCTTTCAACCCTTCTTGACCTTAACTATACTATAGTGTACAATAAATCAGAAAAGACTAAAGGATTTACTAATCGAATCTTACACCTTATGTGAGGACCAAAGGATCTATAGTAGCTTAGTGTCTCTCTGACACCCAAATCCGGGGTTATAGGAACACCCCTACTGTATATTCGCTCTATTCCTGTAATAAACAATCAATCCTTTAAGTTTATTACGCGCCTTCATCTTTCGATATATGTATTATGCTGCTTAAACACGCAGCAGTGCATTAAACATTGTAAACATTCTATATATTCTATTACAGCGTTGCACTCTCTACTCACGAACGTGATGAACTGTGACCTCTTATTCTTGCGTTTCATAGGGAAATTGACAAAATTTCAGCCGTTTTCGTCAATAATGGAATATACTTCTAAATTTTTCTTCTTTTCGACGAGAATGCCATAGATCCCTGATGAACAATTACACATGTCAAATTCTTATAAGGTCTGAATCTAACATTACTTTTCGAAAGAATGCTGCATTGCATACATTCACTCTTTGAACAGATCTGCGGAATATAAGGGTATAACAAATTTCCAATGATAATAAAGCACGCTGTCACTGCAAAAGCCTCCTTCCAGCTTGGACACATTTTTCTCTTTGAGGCTATGCCTGATTGCGCGGCGCTGGGTGGCACAGAGGATAAAAATGGTTCCTCGCCGCCTGTTGCGCCCAGCAAGAAACTAAAGCAGAACAACCCATTTGGGAAGAGTACTGTATCTGGAACTGTTTCGAGCCCTTCGGACTGGCTGCCGGATGCGGATCTAGGGGTCCATTCCGTGGAATAAAGCGGATGTCACAAATGGTGCATCCGCTGCAGGCCTAGACATGCAACCATTGGAAGTTGGTACCCTGTAATTTTACCTATGTGATATCCATTAATCTTTAGTCTTTTACGTTTCTAATGAAAATTGGCGCATGGTATTTATATTATACTTGTTACTCGTGTTTGTGTTCTTCATGGATTTGCAATCGCTCTTCCTAATGTATTTGTTTTGGACACCTGTGGAAAATAACAGGGCTTGATGGAAATGATATGAAGCAATCAGACTCCTACCAAGGCTTGATGGAAAAGATACGAAACGATCACACCCCTTCAAGGGGTTTTACATCTAGACAGTTGTCTGGGAATACAAGATCTATTGCTGACACTTCATAGTTTATGGCATAACCTTTCGTATCTATAAATAGTGATTATAGTACGTGAACTCCTTAGACAATGGTAGCAAGAACAGACATCTAAACACCTGGACACCACATATTCTCGGTTGCGGTTGATCTATGTTACGTGAGCCTCGGCGATGGAGATGGTGCAGATATTCGCAGTGACCTTGCGCTCTCTTACAACTACAACCTTATTAAGGTCGTCAGCGAGTTGCTGAAACAGTGTGCTCTTAAAGGAATACGTAGTTCACAAAATTGACCTTGGAGCCCTATTAGCATGGTCCTGGTGCAAAGAAGCAACACAGTCTGTCCCAGACACTCGGTACAGATGGTTCCTGGTGTTCCCAATAATTTACAGGTTTTATTTCTGGCTGCGCATATACACATGATCTTGGCTTCCGGTGTTGTGAAATGGCCCTCTAAGCCTTCACAGCACCTCCAGCAAGAAATATCCGACAGATAACTAGTCATTGGTTCTTTAAAACTTACCGATATATAGTTGACCCGCCCAAGGATCATAAGGAATCACTAATGCCACTCTTACGGATCTTTCGGGTCCTTACCGCAACTATAGTGAAACTCTGGTACTCTACCCTCAATGGCCGTTCCCTCCTACACCTCTTGGGGTCCTTTTCTCTCAACTTCCTTCCCGTGTTTATATGGTTGTTGATGTTCAAAAATGCAGGATTGGTTCCAAACAGCTGGAGACCTCAGATACATGTCCCTCTGGCATACAACATGGACAACCTTGTTTTCTCATGGAGTTCGTTCCCCGTCTGGATTGCTCTCACGCTGCTAGTTTCATGTGGCTGGTATACCCTTGTCAAGAAGAAATCATTGCATTTCTTGCTTCAAAATTCCATTGTATCTTCAAAAGACAGAGAATCTCAATACGAAATTGATCTGTTCAACGACTCAGACAGCTCCAGCACCAACTCATCACAGCACGATACAGAACAGTCGCCCGAAAATACGGACATCACAATGCCTATTGTCAGAGGATGCTCATTATACCTCACACCTGTGCTGTTCTTTCTCATATGGCCAGTGTTGAACTTGGACCACTGGTTGGCAACACCACTTAGCGTTCCAAAGGACCTCACAGCCTGGATATTCTATGTGCTTGCGCATATAACATTTCCTATTCTAACTTCGATCTGGTTATATGTGTTTCATGCTCCTGGTGCAACGAAGTCATTCTCTATAGCTTTGGGCTGTCAGAATATCGCAGGTGTGATAAGTCATATGTGCTTTCCAACAGCACCACCGTGGTTTATCCACATGTATGGTCCTGATGCTAATGCGAATTATGATATGCCAGGTTACGCAGCAGGTTTAACCCGAGTTGATGTCGCTCTGGGAACACATATCCATTCTAATGGGTTCCACAAGTCTCCCATAGTGTTTGGTGCTGTTCCTTCATTACATTCCGCGATGGCTGTCCAAGTATGCTTGTTCCTTTGGTATTATGCGAACTCAAAAATCCTAAGATCCCTAGGTGTTGCCTTTGTGTGCATACAGTGGTGGGCTACAATATATTTGGATCATCATTTCAGGTTTGATCTTATTGTTGGGTGTTTCTATGCACTCATTGCATTTGCTGCCGTATGGCCATACATGAGAAAAAAAGAATTTGAGTTTTACCAAGCTAGAAAAGAAGGTGATACCATTAGAGGTTCCACAATGGGCATGAGAGTATTTGAAGGATTTGACAAAATTCAAAGATTCTTTGATCCATACCATTGCTACACCCATTAATTTTGTTCTTCCTTTCGTTTCCATATTCCTTCATTTTCAAAGCCTAATGAAATGAACTCATCAACTTTATAGTTTCATTCTTCTAAACTTGACTTTGACCCAATCAGTAAACTTCAAATGCTTTTGGATTTTTTCATCGAGTAACTTATCCTTCTCCATGGTGATATAGTTCAACTTCTTCAACGTATCATTCAACTCGTCATTAATTTCCTGAGCAACGGACTCCTCTGCAAGACGTTCCTTCTCAGTGCTGTATGGATCATTAACCCTTTTCAACTGGTCAATCCATTTTTCATAAACAGATCTAAGTTCATGTACCGTGTCGTACAACACCACATACACCTCTGCGATCTGAAGCTTTAAGTCAAAGAACTCCATGTTAAACTTACTCTTTTCATATTGATTCAAATCAGACTCAACAGCCAAGGCCTTAACATAAGTCGTCTGTTCTTTGTAGAGTTTTTTCAACGCCTTCTTGCCCAACTTTTCATACATCGCATCATCAAAAAACTTACTTTGCTCAAACTCTTCAATAACTTGTTTCGTGGTTAGATAGCCACTTTTTAGATGTCCACTTTCTAAATAAGCCAATGGAGAGGTTGGTGGTGTTGGTGCGTTTCTGTATTCCCCTGTGCTGAGCCCTGAAAGTAGGGTTCTTGCGTGCAGGGACGAAGCTACTGGTGAGTGGGTAAGAGGCGAGACAGCATTGTCCATCGTTACAGAGAGCTTTGTGCGACGGGTTCAACTGTAGCGAAAGAGCAGAGAAATAGTACACATGTTATATCGAATTTTTTTTCCTTAATTCCTCTCTAAAACTTCCATAAGACCTCATTCCGGTTTTGTGTCAAAGGCCTCGTTCAATACTTCCACGGAATGAAAAACATCTGAAAAAGTGTTATACAGCGGAACAGGGGCAATACGTATCACATCAGGTCTTCTTTCATCACAGATAATACCATGCTGATTCAAATAATTGTGGACGTGTTCCATTATTCCTTCGTTGATTTTAGAGGTTCTTGGGAAGAACAAAAGGGATAATTGGGCACCGCGTTGATCAGGGTCAGTAGGTGTTAGTATAGTGAACCCGTAGTCAGTACTATTATAATACGGGGACTCATGTAGCAATCTCTCAAGAAATCTTGTGAGTTCGATACTTTTTGCCCTTAGAGCCTCAATTCCACCAAATTGTTCAAAAAGCTCCAACGAGGACTTCACACTAACAACATCAATGACGCTCGGATTGCTCTGTCTGAAACCGAGGGCACCTTGGATAGGTTCGAAATGCTCAAGCATTTTAAACCTTCTCTGTGCGTTATTGCCCCACCATCCGGCAAGACGTGGGATATATTTACCCTCCGCGTTGTCACCATGGGAGTTGTGGACAAAGATACCAGAAATGCCACCGGGACCAGCATTTAAATACTTATATGAACACCACACCGCAAAATCTACACCCCAGTCGTGTAATTTCAATGGCACATTACCGCAAGCATGCGCCAAATCCCAACCGACGACGATTCCATGGAATTTTCCAATCCTAGTTATGAGTTCCATATCGAAGAGTTGGCCCGTGTAATATTGGATTCCTGGGAGCATGATAAGTGCAAGAGTATCCTTGTTCTGCTCAATAGAAGCGATGATATCCTGGGTTCTTAAAGTATACTCACCTTGCCGTGGTTCCAATTGGATCATTTCAACTTCAGGATTCAACTCTTTCAACTTGATCTGGTTATAGATCGCATAGAAATCTGAGGGGAATGAGCCCCTTTCGAACAATATCTTAGTTCTATTACCTTGTGGTTTATAGAAAGCAACCAACAATGCGTTAAGATTTGCAGTGAGAGAACCCATGATGGCAACTTCATCCTCTTTGGCACCAACGAGATCCATCATCAACGGGACAACTGGCAAGTCGATATCCATCCAGCAGGTCTTGTCTTTACCTGGATGACGGAAATGCGACTCAACAGCACGCTGGCTCCACGCGTCCAGCTCATCATTGATGGCTTTTCTTGTCTGAGATGGCATTAATCCAAGTGAGTTTCCACAGAGATAAGTGGTTGTCGTTGAAGGGTCACCATGAGGAACTCCTAGGGAGCCAAACGTCGGGATAGCGAATTTGTCCTTAAAAGTGGTGTACTGGGCGTCCAATTGCTCTGCCTCTTCCATCCTCTGCGTCGATTGGTCCTGGTTCAGTTTTAAAAGATGGTTGGGACCGACTTCAACGGACATAAAGGCTCCTCTTTCTCGAAATGGCGATGTCGGCGTGCGCGTAACAGCCGTTGGAGCCATTCGACATTTCTGTCACTTCTTCCATCAACACTTTGTGACTTTTCACTCTTTTGGTAGCTATATCACTGTTTTAAATCTTGAAGATATCCTATATTGCACGCAGAAGATTGAGTGATGATTGATCGGCTTAAATAATGCTACATTCATCACATTTCTTCGCAGACGATAAGAAGATTCGACACAGACTTTCCCTCAGACGATGAGGAGCGCACGACATTGCACACATTGGCACAAGATGCTCTGTAGTACACAAAAACACTCTAATTACCCTTACTAGCAGTGGTCCTTACTTTCTTTGGGCCTTCTTCCCACTATCAATGCTCTGTTAACAGATCACCATCTCGGCATAGCGACCAAAAGGGGAAATGCAAAGTCACATCAAATGGAATATAAAAGCAAAAGCTTACCCGCTGAGGTCTTTGTTAGCAAACAACCAACAACAACAGCAGGGCGGTAAGCGCAAATGTCACTTCAGTCTGAGATTGAGCTGTTGGCAGAACAGGAGACCGTGCCTTCGAATACCCCAGCGCAGTCGCCTAGCCGCAGATGGGCCTTTGCCGCTGTGTCAATACATCCCTCTGGCACCCCGTCAAGAGCATCAACACCGAAACAGCTCACCATTGGCGATCTGCTGGATGCAGCGGCTGCTACCGAATGGTCTTCCGCTGCGAACTACACGCACACTGAGATGGAGATGACGTTTGACACCTCAAGAATCACAAATGATACTACCACGATGACACCGTTGGACATGGATGTTAAACACAAGGAACGGCGTTTCGATGGCAGTTCCACACAGTTTAGTGCGTCTTTTGCTAAGCGCAAGGGGTTCTTACAGTCAAGCACGCCCTTGAACTCTGACCACACAGTGGAATTCCACTTGGAGTTCCCTGAACCGCGGATGGATTTCTTCCTTGATGATGGAACTGAGGGTAACTTCCCATCATCGGCTCCTCCAACTGCACCTGCACAGGCTACCCAATCACCGCCTCCGTCTCATCCGCCATTTTTACCGTCGTTGCCATCTTTCAACAAGCTGCTGATTGAGAGACCTGTTGAAAGGACAAACGAGCCAGCGATGGCGCTCCCCAAGCTACGTGAACGTAAAGAGATCAATTATACAGAGCCTACCAAAATACCATTCTTGGTTGATGAAACTCCAAGGTCTCAACGTCGTGAAATGCGTCGTTCTAAGAAGAGTGACATTATCACTTTCCCTCCTCCAAGAAGAAGCAGACCTTGTATAATGCCACGCTCAAAGAACGGATGTTGGACCTGTCGGATCCGAAAGAAGAAGTGTAGCGAAGAGAGACCTCATTGTCAAGCATGCATCAACTTGGGCTTGGAATGCGACGGTTACGAATTGATGAAACCTGCATTTATGAGAGATGCAATGACCCAGAGAAGAAGATTGGATGCTATAAAGGCCCAAACTAGCACAAAGAAGAAGATCGGCGTGAAGAAAACTAGAACTTGATTACCCTTTTTTTTACAACTATACCTGTCATTCGTAGCTAGCTACAGATGACTTGCCACACAATTACGATGCCACAAATATATTGCTAACGAAATTTAATGAATGATTAATGCCATGCACCAATTGAACTATCATTCGCCTTTCTCAGAGCCCGCATTTGTAGTGGTAGCCATAGTCGTATCCGACGAGTTAATCGATTGACCATAATATGGATACAAGTGTTGGTAAGGTTGACTCAACGGTAAGGATGTTGGCACCTGTTGAACAGGCGGGCGGCCATGGTATGGGTATTGTGGTGGTCGGAATGGTTGTTGCTGCTGCTGCTGAAGCTGCTGTTGATACATGTAATAGGCATTGAACTGATCATTCTGAGACCAAATACCACCATATAGGTTCTGATATGCGGCATGTG
Organism: Williopsis saturnus; assembly: GCA_003709245.3. Lineage (NCBI taxonomy): Eukaryota > Fungi > Ascomycota > Saccharomycetes > Phaffomycetales > Wickerhamomycetaceae > Williopsis > Williopsis saturnus. The sequence continues at coordinate 72,099 of PPNR03000038.1, read as the reverse complement.
CTTGTTGAGAGAACTGTTGTGGAAACTGTTGATGCGGTAGCTGTGCTGGAGTCTGGAATTGACCTTCTGGAGGATATTGAGGTTGTGGTGATTGGAAATGGGAATGTGGGCCCTGAGGCTGTGGTGACTGGAACTGCCTTTTTTGAGGATACTGAGAAGTAGGGAAAGGTTGTGATTCGAAGTGTGGTTGACTCTGAACAATATTTGGTGAAGTCTGCTCATCACTCGAATCAGATACGATGTGAACTTCATCAACAATGGAATCCACCATCTTCTCCATTCTTTGCTCACTGGACTTTTCCTCCAAGACGATTTGAGTTGGCTTGGAGAAAGAAACAACAGGTGGAGTCTGTTCCAATGGCTTATATTTTTCAGAAATTTGATCATTGTGTCTATGGTACACCTCCTCTGTGATTTGTTCAACATCGGAATCAGTATCAGAATCCGACACTTCGATGATCTTCTGTTTCTTTGCTTTATTTTTTTTGCTCTTTTTCTTGCTGCTCTCCTTTTTCTTGTCATTCTTACTATACTTCTCCTTACCACCATTCTTCCCTTCCTTTTCATCTTTCTTCGTAGGCTTTTTATTTGTAGAAGTTGGAGTGATGCCTACACTGCGGACTGGTGGTTCTCTCTTCTTCACGATCTTTGACAGATCCACTTTCAGTTCCCTTGTATCTTGGTCGAAAGTGACCCCTTCACGGCCACACAACAACGTTCTTATCATAGTACCCACAGCTAATAATCTCAATCTATTTTCATACTCAGCGTCATGTTCAGCGTACTGTCCAATCGATTTTGACGGATCGCCAAATATTTCGTTATCGTCGTCAAAATCCCAAAGCCTTTGACCCAAAGGAGCAAAGGCCTTCACACCAACATCTTCAGAAAAGAATTGTTCTCTCTTTGGACGTGTTTCAAATGAATCATCAGGGTATTCAAAATAGATCAAATTAGCCAACTGTGTGGAAGTTTGAATGAATTCCACAGTCCTATGAGAATAGGCAAGTGCCACTTTTTGATTTTTCAACCAGGTCACCATGATACGAAGAGTTGGTAGCAGAAGGAGTGAATCCTTTTTGTCTGTAACCCATTGCTCAATGAAGATTGATTCTAAAGCAGTGATATACTTAAACGTAAATCTCAACAATAGAGTCAATTCCGTTATTTGATCCTTGGGGATATTAGCAACGGATCCTATGAGCAACAAGAGCAATTTCTCAAAGAAGAAGCTCTTATCACCTTGTTCTGTAGCCAGCTGTTTCACCAGTCTGAGGAGTTCTTTCTCTAGTTGATCAACTTTCATACCGTTAACCATGGCCCCATCCTCACGTTTCCATGAACTTTGCGTATAGAACCCCAAAATCGAAATGAAGTATATCGAGATGTAATTCCTAATGTTCTTCTTTGTGCATTTGTTCTCCAATTTGGTTCTGTTCAGCTTCTCGACCAATGGTGCGTTGTTGGCCATGAGTTTCTTATAGTTTAATGCACCAAACTTGGAGGGCGCAATCGCCAATGAGGATCTAAGGAACTCATAAGCAGCATTCAATGGTTCATCCTCTGCGACATAGATCATCCCGATCTGATTTCGGGCTTCACCTATAACAGGAGCAAGCAATTCAGCATAACGACAGATCTCCATTGCCTTCTCAAAATCTTCATGATCCTCTTTAGCAAGGAACAGGGACATCGATGATCTATACCTTGATGTAGCACCGATATGTAGCATCGACCAATATACGACAGATAAAGTCTTGATAATAGTCTTTTCGTCATATCTTTTGATAGGGATAGCATTCTCTTCAATTTCCAGCTGCAGGAATTCATAAACGGCGTGAGGGATTTGGAAGTTGATGTATTGTGTTAGCACTTGCTTTATAAGGTCAAAGAAGAAGTCACGGGACATCTTTGATACTTTCAGGAACTTGGCATTCAATTTGCGTAGTTCCACAGTTTTCTTTTTATGCTTCGGTTCCGCCTTGTTGAGGGCATAATGTTGAGCTTGATAGTACCTAAAAACGGGATGATAGAAATCCGACCACATCAGGTTCACCAGTTCGTCTGCCTTTTCATTAGTGTTCTGAGATTGAGCCAGCTGTAATTCATCGTCATTAGCAGTGTATCCCTTGACGGAGTCATTGATGTCCTTCACAATGAGCGGTATGATTCGCCCTCTCACAAAGTTCAAGATACCACAGATGAGAGCTTCATCAGGGGTGATATCAGCAAGCAGGAGACCCAATTGTTGTTTGTACTTATCCAGCTCTGATATATCAGTCATGGGAGGGTCGTATTTTGTAGATGTGATGTTTAGTTATGTAGTGTAGTTGTCAGAGAATTAAATTCCAGGATGAGTGAGCAAAAGAGACAATGAGCAGAAATTCAGCAGAGAATCATTATCATAGAACCTGATCCTTCAAGAAAATTGTTAAGAATACAACAAAAAAGCTCTTAAATTCCTTCAAAGTGCGATCTGAGACCTTTTCGTTACCTTTTTGCGTTGGTAAAAGTGTTCTCTTTTTTCCACCGGGCAGCTCTGATCGGCAAAAAGTCTGCCATCGGAAAAGTGTCAGAGAACGTAAAACATATTCGCGAAATCCAATACGCTGTGGCGCGAACCGTGAGATCTCAAAACATCAACAAAACATATAGAACAACGGTTGACCACCTTCGTTAGCATCAGCCCTTGAAGATATCTGGCGAGTCAGAAAGATGAGAATACTCTGTGTTGCTGAAAAGAACTCAATCTCAAAGGCAGTGGCGCAGATCTTGGGTGGTGGGCGTGTGCAGACGCGTAAGAGTGACTACAAGTATGTGATGAACTATGAGTTTGAGTATGAGTTCCCGCATCAAGGTCGCTGTAATGTAGTGATGACTGCTGTTGCTGGTCATGTGAGTGGGTGTGACTTCCCTGAAAACTATGCTTGGGGAAAAGTGAACCCTGGGAGACTGTTTGAGGCTCCAATTGTCGAGAAGGCCAATGATGATCAGCAGCTTGTGGCGAAGAACATCGCCAAGTTGAGTAGGAATTGTGATCAGCTGATGATATGGACAGATTGTGATAGAGAAGGTGAGTATATTGGCTATGAAATACTTGAAGCGGCTAGAAGGGGCAATCAGAGACTCACACTGGAGAACACTTGGAGAGCTGAATTCTCACATTTGGAGAGATCTCATATATTACAAGCAGCTAGAAACCCACGGAAATTAGACAAGAAAGCCATCGATGCAGTGAGGACGCGTATGGAACTAGATTTGAGAACTGGTGCTGCTTTCACAAGATTCCTCACAGAGGTATTTGATCGATACAAAACTGATAATAAAGGTGTCATCTCGTATGGTTCATGTCAATTTCCAACTTTGGGCTTCGTTGTCGATCGCTACAAGAGAGTGAAGTACTTCAAACCAGAGGACTTTTGGCATATCGATGTTGCTGTTAAGAAAGATGACAACACCGTGAAATTTACATGGAACAGAACGAGACTATTTGATAGATTAGCCACAGTGTTACTCTATCAGAAATGCATGAAATCTGATAAGGCCAAGATCACAAATGTGAAATCTTCACCAACTTCAAAATGGAAGCCCTTACCTTTGACCACTGTCCAGCTACAGAAATGTTGTTCGATGTATTTCAAGATGAGTGCAAAAGAATCATTAGATACCGCTGAAAAACTCTATCAGTCAGGTTTCATCTCTTATCCAAGAACTGAAACGGATAAATACCCAAAGAAAATGGATTTGAAAGATCTCATATCAAAACAGACTCAGAGTGACGTATGGGGTGAGTATGCAAAGGGTCTCTTGGAGAACAATAAATTCAGACAACCAAGAGCTGGTAGACATGACGATGAGGCACATCCACCGATTCATCCAGTAACATTTACAAATGGTACGCAGTTCAAAAACGCAAAGGAGAAAACTGTGTATGAATTCATCGTCCGCCATTATCTGGCCACATGTTCAGAAGATGCAAAGGGTCTTACAAACTCCGTTGAGTTGACATGGGGAGAGGAGAAGTTCTCTGCTAGTGGTCTCACTGTTATTGAGGAAAACTTCTTGGAAATCTACAAATACCAAACTTGGAAATCAAGTGTTGAATTACCAAGATTTGATATGAATGAAGAAGTATCCCTGCATAGTGCTGAGGTGAAAAGCGGAAAGACCCAAGCACCAAGCTTGATGACAGAGACCGAACTAATCACCCTCATGGATGCCAATGGCATCGGCACGGACGCCACAATTGCAGAACATATTGAGAAAATTGTTGCCCGTGAATACATCACAAAGCAGACCAAACAGCGGAAACAAGTTCTTGTACCGACTGTGTTAGGTATGGGTCTTGTCGAAGGGTTTGAGAAGATTAATTTGAATAACTCACTGACGAAACCATTCTTAAGAAAGAACATGGAAGATGAATTGAAGAAGATCTGTGAAGGTTCCAAGACAAAAAATCAAGTCAGTGAAGAGATGGTTCATCTGTATAAGGATTCATTCGCTATGTCAGTTCAACGTCAGAATGTCATCTTGGATACCTACGTCGGGTTCAGAAGAGAAGCCACTGCAGCCGCAGCTGCAGTAGGTGGTGATTAGATATATCCTAAGACGTACATTCAGAAGAAATACCATAGTATCATCATCATTGTTGCAACGGTGTTTCATGTGGCCATAGTAATTGGCTACTGAAAAGCAAAATTTCCAAATCAGGAAGTCAAAAGCGCTATGCTATCTAGTCCGTTTCGCTCTTTATGAGAATATGACCTCTTTATTTAGACAGACGTAACTGAACAGTTATCATAACTGATGTTCTTCTCACTAGTTCGGACGCGTATTCCTTTCACATTTCCACATCTCCATGGCTCGTTAATGACTCCTTCCATGAAGACTGCGTCACACAGCCGATGGAACATTTTTGGCGGATGTGGATGGCCTCGTCAGTACTTTTCAGATCACATTACTTAGACGCAGAAAGAAATACAACAAGCCTAAGGGAGGATTTTAGAGAGGAGCTCACTAAAAAAATTGAAACGTAAAAAATTCCTAGTGTAGCTTAATCATGAGGCGGTGGCATATACAAGGTTTGATTGGTAAAGTGTGTTGTGATTTTGAACATTTTTGTTGTAGAATATGATCCTTGGAATTTGTAACTGAATGTTCGAATTCACATCGACAAAAAAAAGAAGTTGGGATGCATTGGCATAATGCAACCGTTCAATCTTGCAAAAGTTCTTCAGCATGCCAGATCACCCAGTCCATCGAGAGGCATGAAGACATTATGTCCAGTTAAAGTCAACTTACTTCAACAGTAGACCAATGGAGGTTCAACCTCCGGGATCTGTCCCAACGTAAAATTCAGAGCTTTAAACTGATCCTTAACAAAATCACTCAGGTCATCCTCCTTTATACGTTCTGGTTCCTTTGCCCCTTGTTTCAAAGCTGGTGTAAATGGGCCAGTATTGGTAGTATTGAAACCGAACGAACCAGATCCGAATCCCGTGGGAGCTTGACCAAATGGGGAAAGCTGGCCCAATGATGATGAGCCAAAGCCAATAGAAGCCTGACCAAAGGCAGATCCAGTAGAAGCTTGACCAAACGGTGATGCATTGTTGGATATTTGACCGAAGGCAGACTCAGTATTAGAGCTCTGATGGAAAGAGGAACCAGCGTTCGCCGTCTGGCCAAATTGAGAAGCAGTTGTTGTTATTGCTGATTGACCAAAAGGTGTTGTGGCAGACTTGTCAGCCATCTGTCCAAATGGCGATACATTATTAGTAGATTGTCCAAATGGCGATGCATTATTAGTAGTTTGTCCAAATGGAGAGGATGCACTTGTCGATGTAGCAAGCGATTTAAATGGTGACACAGTACTGGCATTCTGCCCAAATCCGGATGCTCCAAAGGCAGATGCCGTACCTGCAACAGCAGTAGAAGTTGTCATTAAAGTTTGGCCAAATCCAGAAGAACCAAACGCAGAGTTGGCACCACTACCAAGACTTGCACCGAAGGCAGATTTTGGCTGTCCTAAGGAGGCTTTGCCAAATGACGATTGACCAAAAGCATTTGATGAATTACTTCCAAGGCCTCCAGATCCAAACACTGTTTTGGGAATGTCACTCTGACCTAACCCAGTTGATCCAAACATATTTGATCCTGTGGTTGAAGCCGAAGAGCCAAACCCACTTTTGCCAAAAGTACTTGCTCCTTGATTCTGAGCCATGGATGCAAATGGAGATGCACTATTGTTAGATCCAAATGGGTTACCCTGTTTGCCATTTGATGCGACCGAGAGATTACCAAACGCACCACCACGACCAGTAGAACTAACAAGATCACTTGATCGAGGCAACGACTGGCCCGTGACGTCCAATGGTCTATCTATGAAGGGCTTAATTGTGGTCCTTGGATCGTTTAACGCCTGTTGCGCAGCGATTTGAGAGTATCTAGCAGCTTTCCTCGAATCTTTTAGCACTTCATTGATGCACAGATTCATATCTTGTTCTCTGGATTTGATCATCTGTTCATACTGGGGAATCTGATTCATCGCTTGTGCCTGATAATAGTCCCATCTCGACTCTTCAGCGGAGTAGTCTCTACCTGTTATCAGATTCACGGATGCTGGCCATTGGAATCCAAAGGATGAGGTCAACGGCTGAGTCTGGAGTTCCCGGTACGACTGTAAGCTGTCCCTGAGCTCTTTGTCCTTAGTGTCCAAGCACTTGGAGTCACTGAACTTTTCCGTTTCAGTCTTTATGTAGTTCTTCCCAGCTCTCTGTTCGTATACATGAGGAAAGGGACAGTTACTCCCCTTCCTGCAACTGCCTGGTACCTTGTTAGTTTGCAAAAGAAGAGATGTACTTAAACATAACTCACCCTGTTGGTAAAACTTGCATGGAGGCTTCCGAGTGGACATCTTCACGCTGAAATCCTGCTGTCTTACGGTGTTTTCATGATCTTCTCAGCTATCGTTCTTGAGAAAGTTTGAAATCGCGACAATTTCCTCTTTTGGTTGGTAAACAAAACAACATCAACATCAAAATCCTAGAAGAAGTCATTAAAAACAAAGCTGTTGAATTTGGAAGAGTGCCCAGAGTTTGATTTCAAGAGTCACCTTATAGGAAAACAATGATTTGCGTCGAATGTGATGAGCCGGTGAAGTCGCTGTATACCAAGTATACCAATGGGCACATCAAGCTCACGGATTGTTCCCAATGTCACAGAGTCTGCGATAAGTATGTCGAGTTTGATAACGTTCTCTTGTTCATCGACGTGCTGCTGCTGAAACCACAGGCGTATAAACACTTGGTGTTCAACGTGCTGGGCAGAGAGAACACGCAGCGCCTTTCCGTTCAGAGGATCCGTCTGCTGAGCATTCTCTTTGAGATCTATCTCTCTTGGGCATATCAGGAGAAGAAGTTCCACGCTGTGTCCCTGGACCCCCGGTCTATCTACCACAGTATATTGTCCAGAGGGGTGCTCTCACAGTACATCTACTTTGGTATCAAGTGCTGTTGTGACGACTTGATTACGCACTGGCTGCTGAAACGACTTATCTATAGTGTGTTCCAGTGGAGGTCCGCCGTGTCCCCCAATGTGATCTCGCTGACCGTTGTGATATCAAGCGGCACCAAGCTGTTTCCCATCTTGATGCTCATCTGGCCATACGACGATATTGCTATCACCCAGGTGATCACATGGATCTCAAACTTGACACTAGTCGAAGCACTAAGGCTCATCACGGGCTTCGCACTATGGAAGCCCCTGGTGATGTTCATTGTGGTCTCGCTAGTCAAGACCGTCGCTACAAGAACGCTGCTCATAGTACTGCTCTCGCATGGCAACATTGAGCTCTTCTACCGCTTCGTCCAGGTTGAGCTCCGCCAGCTCTTCAAGCCTCTCAAGTTTTGATCCAAACCTGCCTGCCTCTTTCCCAATTCGGTAATGTTCCACGGAGGCCCCGCGTTCCGCGAAAATTACGGGATTTGTCATTCAGCTCGTCACAGATAATGCGGGGGGTGTAGCCCGAGAATCGGTTTTAGTCATTTTGGCATGTTTTGACATATATAAAAAGGCCGAGGATTCCTGAGTGTTCTTCATCACCCGCATCGGTTTGGATGTCTGATCAGTCAAAGATGTCCCGGTTCCCATACCCAACGGCCAAGGAGGCCCTCCAGTCACACAAGAAGGTGATTGCGTCTATCGGTGAGTGGTTCCAATCACCACGTTTTAAAGGCATCCAGAGAAACTACTCGCCTGAGACCGTGGCCCAGTATCGTGGTTCTTTGCCATTGACACCGCTGCCTTCATCCATTCAGGCCCAGCGGTTGTTTGCGTTGCTATCAACCAGATTCGCCAACGGCGAGGCCGTCTCCGCGCTTGGTTCCACAGACCCTGTCCAGATGTCGCAGAACGCCCATTTCCAGGAAGTGCTATACGTCAGTGGATGGGCGTGCTCTTCGATCCTGACTACTACGAATGAAGTTGGTCCAGATTTTGGTGATTACCCATATGACACGGTGCCTAACCAAGTTGAAAGGTTGTTCAAAGCTCAGCAGTTGCATGATAGAAAGAGTTACTATCACTGGTTGCAATCCTCGAGCCCTGAGACCACGGACCGTATCGACTACATGAAACCTATCATTGCAGACGCTGACACTGGACACGGTGGTATCGGATCCGTAATGAAATTAGCCAAGTTGTTTGCAGAGAAAGGTGCGAGTGCCATCCATATTGAGGATCAGCTGCACGGTGGTAAGAAATGTGGCCATTTGGCTGGTAAAGTCCTCGTCCCAACAGGTGAACAAGTCCGTCGTTTAATCGCCACTAGACTACAATGGGATATCATGGGTTCAGAGAACTTGGTGATTGCAAGAAGTGATGCCGAGACTGGTAATCTGTTGAGTTCTTCTGTCGATCCAAGAGACCATGAGTTTATTCAGGGTGTCACCGAACCAGTAACCCCATTGAACCAGTTGTTGGTTGAGGCTCAGGCAAGAGGTGCCAGAGGTCCTGAGTTGGAGAAAGTGGAACAAAAATGGTTGAGTGAGAATAAATTGGTTACATTCAACGAGGCTGTGGAACAACAGTTGGTGAAATTGGGCAAATCAGACTTGTATGAGAGCTACTTAGTGCAGTCAAAGGATAAGGCTAACGGTGAATGCCGTGAGATTTATGAGCAGTTGACAGGTGAACAAATCTTCTTCGACTGGGATGCTCCACGTACCCAGGAGGGTTATTATCTTGTCTCTGCGTCTATCGATGCTGCAGTGAAGAGGGTTTTACACTATGCTCCATACGCCGATTTACTTTGGCTTGAGACCAAGACGCCAAACTTGGAGTACGCCAGATCATTTGCCAAGCGCATCCATGACGTGTATCCAGATAAGAAGTTGGTCTATAACCTATCTCCATCATTCAACTGGAGTGCCCACGGGTTCACTGAACAGGACTTGCGTCAATTCATCAAGGAGATGGGCAAGTCCGGGTTTGTGCTACAGATTGTCAGTCTTGCCGGGTTGCATTCAAACGCTATGAGCTCTTTTGAACTGGCCAGAGGGTTCAGCCAAGATGGTATGAAGGCTTACGTCGACCTCGTGCAATCCAGAGAGAAGGCCATGGGGTGTGATGTATTAACACATCAGAAATGGAGTGGTGCCGAACTGGTCGACTCCATAGTAAAGACCGTTAACGGCACAGCCACGGGCTCGGCCACAGGTGGCGACTCCACCGAGCATTCCTTCTGAGCTTGGAAAATTATTATTTATACTATCTAATTCATCATCTATGGGGTATCTGCATATAGAATTGTGGTAAATAGACTAACATTTTTGAATAAACGTCAACCAAGAGCCGGATCTCATCCCTTTACACCCAAAATTTTTGTGTCAAACCCCCCGCAAAAAGAGCGAACGGTCACACCACCGAGAAGTTCGAACGTTGAAGTATAAAAAGGGAAAGGGAAACAAAAGTAGCATTGCTCGGCGGACCTTTTCCCATATACGATCATTATGACAGTGAGCTTGCTGCCTTTCTGTTTTAAAGATCAACACTAACTAACGCTACAGCAGGACCCACATGAGATCTTGAGACGTGTGATGGAGCGCAAGACAGAGCTCCAGGACAAGCCCGAACAGATCCTCGACATGCTCGAGGAAATAAAAGGAATGGACAAGACAAAGAGAAATTTGATCAAAGATGAGCTACACAACATCAAGCCACAGATAGTTGTTGAGCTCGGCACTTTCGTCGGTTATAGTGCTATTGTACTCGCCCTTGAGTTGCGCAATATGGGCTCACTAGCAACAGTGCACACCTTTGACACGTCCGCGGACCGGTATGAGATCAGTAAGCAGATAATCCAGCTGAGTGGACTACAGGGGAGGATTCGCTTGCACCAGGGAACACCTGAGGAGCTGATCGAGTCCTGGGAGGCGGAGCACATAGTCGAGCGTGTCAACTTCATCTTGTTGAACCATGGCAATCACCTATACCTTTCTGATTTGCGTGCTTTGGAGACCCTCGGGTTGATCAACCCAGGCACAACAATCATTGCTGATGATTGCAACGGTGATTACATCGAGTATTTGGAATCGGCACCTATTTGGAGAAAAGAGCATAACAGCAACCATCATAACATCAACGGTAGCAGATATGTAGGGAAATGGGGAATACTATATGACAACAAGTTGCAAAAGATGACGAAAGAAGGGTTCCCTGATGCAATGGTTGTTAGTAAGTGTACTGGTGTTCTATTCTGATAATGGCCTGTGCTATGCTCATGTTCCGATGTGAAAGATCTATAACATTACCCGTGTATTCATCCCTTCTAGCAAACAATAATAAAAAAATTCAGAAAGATTCTAAGGTCTTAGCAAGCTCATCACAGATGTGGATGTAGTTCCCGATGGTAATTTCGATGACGTCCTTCTCTTGGTCATATCCTATAACCTTGACACCTGTTAGATCCGGAACCACAATATCTGCACCAAATCCTTTCACAGTTTCAGCATCAAAAGTGCTAGCGATACCAATGACAAGACACCCAGCACCATGGCCAGCAGTTACACCGGCTGGCGCATCTTCAAACACAACAACTTTCTTTGTCACATCACCGTATCCGAGAGACTTTCTTCCCAATAAGTATGGTTCTGGGTCTGGCTTACCATGTTTGACACTCTCTGCAGTGATAAAGCTCTTTGGTCTCTGTAAACCCAAAATCTTGAACCATTTTGAAGCCATGTCAAAAGTTCCCGACGTGGCCACCGCCAACCTCTCACCATCAGTTGGCAATTCTAATAGACTCTCCACCAATTTGATTGCACCAGGGATCTCCTTTGCACTGTTCCCGTAGAGATCTGGGACTTGTCCCTCTAGCTGTTTCACAAACTCAGCATCGGCAAACTCTGGGGCGTACTTTGCTATAGCATCGAAAGTTCTCCAACCGTGTGTATGATCAAACACGTATTGCCCATCAAAGCCTGGCTTATCCTGGCCAAAAGCGCACCAGAAGTCCAAGATCGGCTGTGATGAGTCCACGATGGTGCCATCGACGTCAAAGAGAGCGGCGTGTATGCTTAGTGTAAGTGGTTTCTTAATGGCTGTGAGAGTTTGTTAGTCTTCACGTTCCCCCCTTTGTGGTTTTGTGGCTGATGGGCACTTACTCATTTGTATGATATGATTAGTGATGGGAATACCTATTGTATGGTTGTGGACAAACACCATAAACTGGTACAGGCCTTTTATATCAAGTCCAAGAGATAACACCAGGTGGTTTTTAAGTGCTTTTTCAAGGGTTGTCAGACGTAATCTGTGTCATTTTCCGGTTGTGCATCTGGTGAGGGAATGGTGACAGATGGGCCAACCAGGAGAGCGCAGATAGGCACGCTCTGGCGGTTTTCAATGGGTTGTCGATACATAAATCGCATCATTAGATAGCACTTACACAGATTTGCACAATGATATAAAAATCGTTACCATAGCGGCATGAATTATATATGTATTATACGATTGAATTCTTGCGAACCTGTCGCTTCACGTGGTTGTGTGCCTGCAGGCTGCTGCGGAAGCCAGGTGAGATTTTCCCGAATCGGGAAAGTTCCGGTCTGTTTTTATCCGAAATTCCTAGCTAAGAAGATTACCAGATTCATCCTTTTCCACTTTCTGTCACGGGACACACTATTCAAATGTCTCTCATCAAAACAGAACAGTGTGGTTTATGGCAAGAGCGCTAGTGGGCGGGTCGATATCTTTTGCAAACAAGGCCAATCGGGTGTTTAACGGGAGCACAGGACAGGATGGCAATCACATCACCATTCAAGAAGCTTGGACACTCCAGGGAGGGCTCCAGGGAAGAACCGCCACGCAGACAGCACCAGGGATCAACACATCTACATTCGAATAGACCGAGCCAGGGACCGCTGACTAAGAGCGGCACCGTGACAAGCAACAGATCCTCCGCATCCACCACTTCGACAAACCTGGCACAGCAATATGAAAGCGATAAACAGCGATTGATCAAGTATTGCTTCTCTAGCTACGATTCTAGTGGTATTCTCATTGATAGTTATATCACCCATGTCCGTGTGATAGAAGACGCTGCGTACCCTTCAGAGAGACCACCTTCGGCTTCGAGTGCCTCTAATAAGAAGCCGAGAGTCCTGGTTCTTGCGGTGAAGAAAGATGGCGCTGTGTATTTGCACAAGGGACGTGAGAACTCGAACGGTTCGTTCCAAATTGGTAGAACTTGGAGCTTGAATGAATTGTCTACAATCGTTAAAGAAAAACAGTCAGACACAGGATTTACTGCTACCTTGGGTAAAGATTATTACTGGGAAACTTCCACTTCAAAAGAGAGACAGGTATTTGTCACAAGTCTTGTCAGAATCTATCGTAAGTTCAAGAATGGGCTGGTCCCAAGATTGGTCAATTGGGATCTATCCCTCTTTGGGTTGGATGAAGAATCATATAAGGTATTCCTGAATAAGGAGGTAACGAAGCAACCCGTATCAGAGTCACCAAAAAAAGCACAAGAAAGCCCACAGAGAAAGCGAGATTCATCACCAAAGAAGTCACACCAGAAGGAAATGCTTCCGCCCTTGACTGTGCCTTCTCAAGTGTCCAAGACTGTTGCTGAACCGAAACCACTTATGACATCTACACCAGTCGACCAAGAGATCAAACCATTGAACTTCACAAAATCAGCTACGACTGTTCCTGTTATCATCACTGGCGCTCCGACCAGCTCAGCTGTTCCTGCCGCCTTTGCGGCCGCTACAGCTGCCTCTGCTACAGCTGCTGCTGTTGCATCGCAAACGGACAGACCTTCAGAAACCAGACCTCCTGAATTGGCTCTTTCACCAACTGTCAAAAGATCCATGATTGACGATGCACTTGGTCAAGGTGTATCAGGTTTACAAATCTCTGAGCATGGGTCCAAACAAGAAAAGGCACGGGATGAGCTAGATATTCCAAAAAGGTACGAACCCATACAAGACAGTACCTCATCATCGTCTGGTGACGCAGCTCTCGAAAGACCACAGACTAGGGAGTCCATAACATGCAGTATCAAAGATGTTGCAATCATCGCACAAAGAAGAAGTTTAGCTGAGTTTGAAGCGGAGGAAGATGATTCTTATGATGATGACATCACAGATTTGTATCAACAGGAGTCAGAGTCTGGAGCTATACCAATGAGCACCAACTTTGATATGCAGGATCCTTCAATCATCATTACTCCTGCTGATGATGATCTCTCTTTTGAAAATTCGTATGGTGAGTCTTTTGATAGAACAAATGCTAGTCATGAGGTTCTGAATGCAACTCCAAGGGAACCAGAGCCATTCCCAACTCCATCCACAATAAAGGGTAAGAACAATTCAGATGATGAGTACGAATATGATGACCTTAACCAACCTGTGGAAGAACTACAAGTCCCAACCATAAGAGGGAGACGTCGTGCTGGTACCGTGAATTCTATGATTGAACAGCCAGACGATGATCAGTCTTCATTCGATGACATTTTTGATGAAATTAATTGGGATTCATCAGACGATGCAGTGACATTAACCGCCAAATTGATGAAGGAATTGACAAGAACAGAGTATAAAACAGCAAAAAAGTTGGTTGATCTCAGAAGCAACTCATCACACTTGACTCAACAAACGTCGAAGATCGCTGAAGAGTGTTCAAAATTGATCCCATTGTTCAACATGTTCACAGTGGAATTGGCTGGTTTCGCTCTTGATATCAAGGATCTTGAATCTGAAGGTCAAGGTTTGCAAGTTGAGACCATCAATAAGAAGAATCTCTACAATGATTTGAAGAAATTGCTAGATACGGTGTCTGTCGATGAAAGTTCCTTACAAGTATTGCTCACAGGTGACATCGATAAGGATCTATATAATTTGGAGGCCACACTAGCTGATTTGGAGTCTGCCCTGGATGCCATAAGAGGTGGTGATAAGGATGAAGATAACCTTGGCGAGATGACTGCATTGAGAGAAAGAAGATCTAAATATGAGACTGCCACCATTCAGTTCTTGAGAAGACTCAGGTTTGAAATGAGCTCAAGATTCAACTACATTGTGAGTGAGATGAAGAAATACGACTTTGTTGACTCTGTGGCATTCAAGGATGTACTTTCTGAGATACTGGTCTATGCTGGGTTGATTCTCTTTGTAAGAGATGCATCTGAAGACAGTTATTTGGAGATTATTACTTCTTGGGAGACTGCTGCTAACCCTTTCTATCAAAATGTTATCTCAATCTTGAGTGATAACTTGATCGAAGGTGCGTTGAGTAAGCATAGATTCTCGTTGACCAATGAAGTGGTCTTTCCTTCAACTGTGCCAGTCTCACGGAAAAGAACTTCTGCAAGTACTTCCATCTCACATGAAAGGCTGAGAGAGAAGTTTGGCCTTATGGACTCATCATCGGCCACATCAATTCCAAGATATAGCAACGACAAAAACTCTGCAATTGAAGCGATCATCAACACATTCCAAGCATTACAGAAACATATCATCCTGCAGCAGGACTATGTTGTCAAATTCTTCCATATGTCCAATGAGGATCCAGATTTGTCTAGCTACATTTCCAAATATCCAATTGATGATCGCCCTTCATTGCTGACTTCGTCAATCAGTGAGATTGATTCTGATAGAGCCAATGCTAGAGACATTTATAACATCCTCAGCAATGTGTTTCAGCCGGCACTTGAAACCCTCTTAAAAACAGTTGTTCAATGTCTTAGATCAAATCAGAAGAATACACCGAGTGTGTTTGTATGGCTAGAGCTCTTTGACAAACAATTCAGCTCAAGTAACCAGGAGTACATGCTGGGTATCTTCAAGAAGCTTATGAGCAGACTGAGAGCTGATTGGGAGAAATTCATCGATAATGAGTGTAAGGGCGTCGAGAAGAACATAAACTCTAAGAAAAGAAGAGACGGGGTTTCCATTCTCGTGAAGAATGTCTGTAAATTTATTTCTGAGATTGAAGAGGAATGTGACATGGTTATCACCTCACACAACCAGAAGGGTGTTTCTTTAAGTGCTCTGGAATGTAGACCGTTTATTGAAAGGTCATACGTTGAGCTCTGTTCTGCTATCTTGAAGAACTTGAACTATTCTTCCAAGGATAACCAGAAGATCTATAGAATCCATGATGGTGGCGAGTTAAAGGAGCATAGTGTGTTCTTGATTAACGATTTACAGAACTGCAACTGGATCATTGAGAAATTATCGCCTTTGAAGCTCTCAAGTTTGAGTCCAACTTTGGCCTCACTGACCGATATAACTAAAGAGACGATGAAGACCTATGTTTCGATGATGGTTTCCGAACATTTTGGTAAGATATCATTATTTGTCTCTGAGGTTGATATCTTATCGAGAGAGAGTGATTCGAATCCTATTGACCCGTCTAAGAGATTCACGAACAACAAGGACGCAATCAACAAACTGCTTGCGCAGCATACATCAAGAGACATTTCAATGATGGTCAAGAATATGAGGCTAATCGTGGAGGAACAATTTCACGACTCTGAAGGCTTTGACATACAACATCAATTGATCGAGAAAATCTGGTCTGCACTTCAGATGGAGTTTGTCACCATTACAATGAAGCTCACAGAGATCTTGGACAGATACTATAAGGATATTGATCACAGATTCTCCAAGAAAGATATCATTGCCGCATTTGGTGCTGCTAGAGGTACCTGAATGGAATGTAGACAGTAACGAATGGCGGACACTATAAAAGATATCAGGTTTAGGAATCAATTGAAAGCAGGGTAGAAGTGACGTATCTAGTGCAATTTGATTTACAACTTAATATCACCATGACTAAATACTACGGCATGTCATTTGGAAATACGGTGGTGTAGGTAAGTGGCTCTGTTTACGACATATCCATAAACTCTGATCATTAATGATAAGAGCTACATTTTCGAGAAAATTGGTTTGTGATCACAAAATCGTTTGAATCTGAAACCGCCATCCAATAGACTGGAACGAGAGCAGCACACAGATATCTACAGATATGGTTTAAGAAAATAATGAGGAACGAGATAAGAAGGAAGGGGATATGATCCATGCGCTGAAAGATGGCAATATCTATAATGGTTGTTATTAGGTACTCACATCTTTCTCGCCTTTCTGTCATGATTGATGCGATCCACCTTCTTGGGAAAAGCAAAAAATCATCAAGGGTCCAATTTCCAAAGTCTCTCTGATCCTCCTGTTATCTTTACTGAGAGGTTTGGGAAATACTGGAAATTCCTCTGTTTGTGGAAGGACTCCTCCATTCAGACCATGAGGAGGTCTTATGTAAGGCTTTATGGAGTACACATTCAAGAATAATGGCTGATTTAAATTTTATAAGTTGAAGGAGAGAATAGGATCTCTCGGCATAGCGAGTGAATCGAATAGGAATAATTCCGTTTAGGCTAGTTTCGCGTACTTTTCTGGTCACTTGAGCGCGTCTGTGCGTAAGACGAAATCAAAACAGAGGACACCGCCACCCTGGAAGGACTTTGAGCAGAGAGGGATTGGAAGAGAGAATGAGCGACTTTGAGGTCTCCCAAGACCCGTTCGATGATTCTATCGAGGATGACTTGGATGAGGTGATGCAGAGGACGGCAATTAACCGTGAGGTCCATGAGACAATAGTACGGCGGCATCTACAGGTACAGAGGACACTGACCGGTGAAGCGCTGGAAGGCCAACAGGCGGTATACGAGGAGGTTCTCAAAGAAGTCACGTTTCGCCCGACACACCATGAAATGAACCTGGACGCGCTCACGTCCTATGTGTATCCGTCGAATCTGCAAGTGAGAGACTATCAGTACGACATCATCGCTAAAGCGTTGTTCAAGAACCTGCTTTGTGCGATACCCACAGGTATGGGTAAGACATTCATTGCATCTACAGTGATGCTCAATTACTACCGCTGGTTCAAGAAGGGTAAGATCATATTTATGGCACCAACAAGGCCGCTTGTTGCCCAGCAGATCCAGGCGTGTCTCGGTGTTACAGACATACCTAGTGAAGATACAGCTGTGCTCTTGGATAAGACCAGGAAGAACAGGCCAGCGATCTGGAATGGTAAGAGAGTCTTCTTTACCACCCCACAAGTGGTAGAAAATGACTTAAAAGCTGGAACATTGGACCCTAAGGAGATTATCTGTTTTGTCATCGATGAAGCGCATAGAGCCAGGAAAAACTATGCGTATACCAATGTTGTGAAGTTTGTCGAAAGATTCAATACATCTTTCAGAGTACTAGCATTGACTGCGACTCCTGCTGCTGATATTGAAGGCGTTCAAGAAGTAGTTGATAACTTGAGCATATCCCACATTGAGATCAGAACTGAAGAGAGCAACGATATTGTCAAGTATATGAAGCGTAAAGAGCAAGTTAAAATCAATGTTGGGTCTAATATTGAGATGGAGAACATCATAGAATTGCTTGGTACTGCAATCGAGCCCATTCTGAAACAAGCCAATGAAGCAAACATTTACGAAGTCACAGATCCATCAAGGATCAATGCATTCCAAGTTATAATGAAATCACAAGCCATTATACAGAACCCTACTTTGAATGAGGGTATCAAGTGGAAGTATTACTTTATACTTCAAGTAATTGGAAATGTTGGACAGATGCTGAGAAGATTAAAGATCTATGGTGTGAGATCCTTTTACTCTTATTACCAGAATAAGTGCAATGAGTTCCGTACGAAGCATGACATTGGTAAGTCAACAAATAAGTTGGCTGCATCTTTCTTTTTCCATCCGGCATTGAGGCAGATTAAAGATATCTGTGACAAGTTGATGGATAATGCTATGTATGTGAGCCATCCAAAACTTGAACATTTGATCACCGAATTACAAGATTTCTTCGCTGAAAAGAAGTGCTCTAGGGTTATTGTTTTCACAGAATTGAGAGAATCAGCTTTAGAAATTGTGAAAGCAATAGATAACGCTCTTGGCGACAATTGCAAATCACACATTTTCATTGGTCAAGCTAGAGGAAAAGAGAAGTTCGATGAAGCGGACTACAAGATAAAGAACGCTAAGAAAGGTCGCGGTAAGAAGAGAAGGGAAGAAAGGCTTGAGTCTGAGCAAGAGATGTTAGAACAGAAAGAGAGACAAAAGAAGGACGATGCAGAGAAGAGAGCTGTCAGTCGTACCGGTACCTCTGAGGAGGCCCAGTTGCAAGGCATGAACCAAAAGACTCAGAAGGAACTAATCAAGAAATTTAAGAAAGGTGAATTCCAAGTGCTTGTTGCTACATCCATCGGCGAGGAAGGGTTGGACATCGGTGAAGTTGATCTAATTATCTGCTATGATACTACAAGCAGTCCCATCAAGAACATTCAGAGAATGGGTAGAACTGGTAGAAAGAATGATGGTAAAGTGATCTTATTGTTCGCATCCAATGAAGAGTCTAAATTCAACCAGGCCATGGAAGACTACGCGCTGGTTCAAAAGAGAATCTCACATAATGAGTTGAATTTTCACAAGTCTGATCGTATCATACCTTCTCGAATAGTTCCAGATTGTGAAAAAAGACTCATTGAAATCCCAGAGGGTAACTTGATTATTGCTAGGGGTGAGGATGAAGATGAAGTTATCAAACATGCAACACAGGCGATGCTTGGAAAGACTTCCAGAGGAAAGAAGACCAAACCAACTAAAGCGAAAAGCAAAGAACCACCGGTTCCTGCTATCAAGAAGAAATTTTTCATGCCTGATCATGTGGAGATTGGGTTTGTCAATTCCTCGACGTTGGTAAGAAAGGTTGGTGAAAACTCTAGCAGAGTGGATCAATCACCGGACTCGAATGATGATGACAATGACGATGATGATCTGTCGATTATAAAGGACAGAAGATGCTCAAACAAGTCTGCAAATACAACCGCAAATAGTTCAAACATATTGGGAAATCTGTTCTCCAACGGCACTCCAAGTTCAAAAATACCAACTCCGAGAAAGTTCCTTAGACCAGATATTGAAGTTTCACAGAAAAATTATTCGAAGAGTGCTTGCACTACTGTTATTGATACATCCAGGTCTGGACTGACTGATACCAGCGTTATAATCGATCTTGAAGGCGACGCCGAAGGTGCTGATTCTGATATCCAGGAGGTTGAAGAACCCAAAGTTGTGGACATCTTGGGGTCCTCGCCTATTAAGCCCCTACAACATACGTTGAAAGCTGAATTGAACTTCTCGAAAGCTTTTGAAGACAATGAAGAGGATGAGCGTGAGGCAACGGGGGATGGGCTTAGAGGGCTGATACCTAGACTGTGCAGCACAAATATCCAACGAGTTTTATTGGGTACGCAAGGGCAAGAAAGAGTTGAATCACATTCTAATATCACTGATATGATTCCAGATTCAGATGAGGAGTTCGGAAATGATGATGATAGTCGTCTTCTCAACGAAACTTTGAAAGATCTACAAAAGCGTCCCAAATTTGATATTAGCGAACCACCTCTGGATGAGTCACTCTCACCTATTAAGCCTCTGAGTAAAAGACTCTTAGATTTTGATGCTTTTGGTGATTCAGACAATGAATTAGAGGTGGATAACCGTCCACTTAACGAAGCTGAGAAAGTTATGGAGAAGCAATATGACGAGGACCCATCTTTCATCCTCACAGGAGAGCAAGAGACACAGCCGCCAAAAAAACGTAAGACTGTTGAATCATCTAAAGCAAATACGAAGAAGAAGATAAGATCCCCCGAACCACCAAAGGTCGATATCGCCAATCTTTTGAAAGAAACCAAGATTAAGAAGTCTCTTGGTGTAAGAAGATTGAAGACTGATATTTCCAAGCTCAGGCCATCACAGATCATCGATTTGGACCAGGAGTCGCAACATGTGAAGAAAAGAGAGTTTCCTGATAAGATCTACATGTCTCAAAGGGATCGTGTGGCATCTAACGAGTTCGAGTTAACAGATGGATTCATGAATGAGGAAGAGAGGCGTGTATTCTTTGCCGAAGTTTTCTACACCAATGAGATTTCCTTACATATCGACCCTTCCGTTTCTGTCAAGAGGATTGTGAATGGCCAGATTGGACACAGTTCAAGGGCAAAGAGATTCATTTCATTTAGTTCATTATGTTCACCTAGGTGTAACAAGAGATTGGGAAGGTTAGCTGTTGAATACGAACAAAATACTCAGTCGATTAGACAACCATTACAAGTTAAAGTTGAGGATTTTTCACAAGTGTTCAAGATCAAACGGGAGCTTGACGAAGGTGAGGTTGATGAATTCAGCGGTGCTGCATTATTAAGCGATGATGACTACGAGTTTAAGAATCTATAATGACAATTGGATTGAAGTAGCCTAGATGACGAGTTTCTCGATCGAGTAGACGGGCACCCTTGCGACAGTCTTCAAACTCTTTATCTCTATTTGATCCAACACCGCGAGGACGTTAGAAGCAGAATTCAGCGCCTCGATCTTACGATTCAACACTTGTTGCAACTTAGTGACGAGTTCTTCATTCCATGTGAATAACCCACTTGCGTCAATCAAAAGCGAAATGAGTTCATAGCCAAAGTTCAATTGAACAATCCGTTCCACAATCTTGAAACTGTCTAAGTCTTTGAAATCCAACTTGTCCTTTGGGAACTCAAGCAGTCTTGTGATGATGTCCTTAAAGATATCTTCGTTTTCTGTGGTGTTCAATTCGTTGATCAGCTCCCTTACAGACACATTTCCTGTGACGATAGCTTGTCTTAGAAGACGTGGTCTCTCCCTCAACTTGGCGAGTAAATCAGGGACAGTTGGGAATAGGGGATGTGTCAAGAGATAAGTCATAGCTCTTTTAGGAATGTTTTTTGACTGAAAGACATGCTCCACTATTGCAAGCATGAACTTTGAATCAACGACTTTATCCTTCTCTGTGTAATAGTCATTTTCCGCCTGCAGGAATTCCAACAAAGAGGAGTCAAAATCCTTAGAAGACAAGATCTCATCAATGTTGACGTCTTTATCCTCAATTTCCAAGATTGATGGCACTGCTTTATAAGTCTTTGAATGCTGCTGTTTCTTTTTACCCAACGAATCCTTCAGGGTGTTGGTGTCCAAAGTGAAAGTCACACCAGATAACTCATGTTCTTTTAAGACAACACCAAATAGTTGTTGGTTTGGGCGGTTGGAAACGGATGCTTGTACATAGAGAAGTTCCAATGCTGATTTGGCAAAGTTGATAGATGATAAGACAATAGAGAAGTTCATGTTGACCAAGTACAGATCATGACCTTGTGCAATGATGAGACGATCCTTAGCAGGGGATAAGAATGTGATCTTCTCATCAGATTTTGGTGAGATATCCAACTCATCTAGGGTTAAAGTCTTGAAGGCCGTAAAATGCGGAATCTTGTACATAGTGAACTCATCATTGGCGAATTGGATCACGGCACCATCTCTATAGGTGAATTGCAAGTTCTTCAACGATTGAGATTCGATAATCTTCGAAGAGATTTCATGAGATTCATTGGAGAGTAGTCTGAAATGCAGGTTGTTCTTCACAGTATGATGTTCGACCAGGAGGACGACATCGTTCTCGATAAGCTCAGCATAGACGGTGGTATAAAGAGCATCAACTGTCCAGACTGGAATATACTCTCTTGAATAACAAATGGTGGCATCAGCTGTGACCACGATAATTTTACCATAAGAATATCTGATCTGTAGCACCTTAGAAGTCATCTCCCACTCTTTAACAACGAAAGAACCATTCTCTTCCTTTTGGATCACTTGTATGAGATGTTTCTTTGACGATTTGTTCCACACACCGACTACGAATCTCTGATCAACCTTTTCCACGGCAGCAACCGAGAAACTAGGTGGGAACGAGTGAGACCACACAAGCTTTGGACTCGGTTTTAAAACGTAATGGGACAAGGAAGCACCAGAAATGGCGATGAAGAGCTCCTCATCGGATGTATTTCTCGCCACTTTTGCACGCTCTGAGACGTTAGAAACACGTGGAAACTTGGACAGAGAATATAACTGGGATAAAGACATAGCTGTGATACTTTAATTTCCTTGAGACAGCGTAGAAAGTCGAAATTCAGTGATTTGAAGTTTTTACGTCTATGTGCCAAAGAGAATTTTCGGAGGAAATTTTTCACTGGCCCGCTAAAAAATGGCAGAATTACTTTCCACTTTTGTTACAAAAGACTACAAAACAGGCCAATTGAGGAACAATGAAGTAAGAAATATGCAATAATAATGATTTAATTCTCAGATTCTAATTCTTATTTAGTCAGATCAAAAGAATTTCGGCATTAAACGAGCAAGAACTTGCTAGAGGAATCCCCTTTAGCGCTTCGTGGCACCAGGAATACAGAGATTCAGCCTATGTCTTTTTTGGAGGGTTGAAGCCTGAGCTGAGTGAAGGGGATGTGCTTGTAATCTTTAGCCAGTATGGTGTTCCTGTTCACTTGAAGCTTGTAAGGGACAAAGAAAGTGGGAAATCTAGGGGGTTTGGATGGCTGAAGTACGAAGATCAGAGGAGCACAGTGCTTGCTGTCGATAACTTGAATGGTTCCAAGGTTCTTGGAAGCGTGCTGAAAGTTGATCATGCATTTTACGAGGATAAGAAAGTAGATGAGGAGTACGAGAAGCTATTGGCTGAAGAGTTGAAGAATGACTTGGCGAGTGATCTTGAAGAAGAAGAAGAAGAGGAAGAGGTTAAGGACAACAATAATGAGTTCCAGGATCCGCTGCTGTTGATGCAAAAGACTGAAGGTAAAGAAGAGAGGAAAGACAGACATGGTGATGATAGACACAGATATAGATACAGTGGTCATAATGACAGACACAGGAAGAGATCCTCAGATAAAGATAGACTTAAGGGCAGGGAGAGAGACAGAGATAGAGAACACAGAGGAAGACACAAGAGTGGAGACCATAAGGGTAGAGATGATGATAAGACTACAGCAGAGAAATAAATGACATCTATGAAAATAAATACGGTCAGTCAAGGCCCTTCAGATCAACCTCTCTCTCCAATGCCTCACATAGCTCTCGTCTAAGCAAATTTCCCAACAATTCTCCAGTTCTCAAAGAGACCCACTTTCCACCAATCGGATCGAATCTATCAGGTCCGCTCTCAGGAGAAGAGACCCATATCTGTTTATTTGGAGGTTGCTTGTTGATCACATACGTCCCCAATGGTGGAATCTCCAAAGTGAGCACTCCCTGCGAGTATTCAACGTCCACCTGTGGCGAGTCTTCCGAAAGGTCTTCCAAGTGGTCTACCAATGCCTCCAAGTACTCGTCCGCAATCCTGTGGTAATCATTCGTAGTGAGTTCATCCACTTGTTTGGGGGCTTGCTGCCCATCGGTAGTTATGGAGTATGACCTGATCAGCGTGCGACAAGGACGTGGATAAAACGAATAAATTCTCTGTGAATGTTTCAGAATCCTCATCACAGGAGCACGTAGTAATACACTAGCGAATGGTCTCATTTTTTAGTTTCTTTAGCCGGCTTCCTGCTGATCCTACGAATGATACGAACCAAGTCGGGAATTTTTCATTTTGCTTCCGAACACATCAACAATATCAGAAAAGCCACAGAGAAATCGGTTCAAAGCAGTCCAGAAGAGTTAAGAAGATGGCTTTGCTCTTCATTATTCTCGCCATGGTCGTGATGGTCATTCTGGTGCTTCTTCTCCCACAGATGAGCGGGCTCACGACAGTGGAGTATAAAGCAAACAGACACAGAGATGAGCCACAGGAGAAACAGGACGATGAGTACGAAGGCTATGTCCCTCCAGACGAACTACAGAGACGCCTGAAGTCACAGCAAAGCAGTAAACTTTCATTAGACTCTCTCAAGAAGAAGATGGTGTACCACAAGGAGGATGCCCCACTTAAAGTGCATCTAAAGAGAGAAGACGTTGGTCACCTGAGAAGAAGACTCAAAAAAGCAGATATCCAAGAGCAGAATGATCCAAATGCCTTTGACTTCGACATTGACGAGCTTATCCTAGAAGAGCAACAAGACCAGCAGAAAGAACAAGAACGGGAGTTCCAAAGCAGATCTGCAAAGTCCAACGAGGCGCTAGAAGAAATGGCTTGAGTTACTACTGAGCAACAACCATCGCACAACAATTCATTTTTGAGGAGACTAATATACACACGTAGTTTTTATATTCCATCAGTAACCACGCCCTTGAGATTTGTTCTTCAATAACGTTTTGAAACCGTTACACAGAGATTGGACCGTTGGATACGCGTACCCGTTCAAATCATATCCAGTTGGAACGGCTTTCACGTTCCAAGTATAAATGTCACTTTGTGGACCAG
This sequence comes from Williopsis saturnus, assembly GCA_003709245.3. Classification (NCBI taxonomy): domain Eukaryota; kingdom Fungi; phylum Ascomycota; class Saccharomycetes; order Phaffomycetales; family Wickerhamomycetaceae; genus Williopsis; species Williopsis saturnus. Next base: position 47,269 of record PPNR03000038.1, on the reverse strand, counting down.
TCTTGAACAGAAGGAGAAACCAGCCAGGTCTCTTATAGTTAAACGCAAAAGCATACACACCACGCTTAGGATTGGCCTTCGAATAGTTCTCAATCCATTCAACAACTTCATCCTTAGTACCAGAACGAAATTTATCGTGGTCTGTCATCTGGTTCACACGTTTCACAATCTCGCCGACATAGGTTTCCAAAATTTCATCCAAATCAGAGAATCTCAACTTCTCAATCGTCAGGTATCTCCCAAGAGAGTATTCATTCTCCTTTTCATGTTCAACAACATCGATATGTTGAAATAAGTTGTTGTCAACCTTCCATGTAATAGCGATATGGTTATTACCCTTAGAAGATGGACGAATGACAGCAAAACCACGCTCCTTTGGAGCCAGAAAGTTCTGCGCTTGAATAGAGTTGTAGTTATGAAACAATGGATGCTTAATGACTCTGGCGGCCTTTTGACCAACTTCATTCTTATATCTCTCAGCATTTTCGTCAGCTTCTTCCTTAATGACATCCCAAATTTGAGGATCTTTACTGAATTTCACTTGTTGTATCGTTTGCTTCACATCCCTCTCCAACAGACTCACTTCAGCACTGAAGTTCTCATAATCAATACTTTGAATAGCAGCTGGAATCGTTTGACCCTGTTGGTAAATCTCTGCAAGACGACGTCTATCACGAGGAGTTCTTGCGAAATCGGCATTGGCTGTGCAGTCAATGGAACTTGAAGTGACACCCATTATACGGAAATCGTTGACACGCATGACGAGCATTGGAACAACAACACCACGGAACAGAGCATCTGGAGATTCACCAGTCAATGATTCAAATACCTCTGTAGAGTTCATAACTTTGAAACTTCCCCTAATCTCTGCGTATGGATCTTGTAATTCCTCCAGAATCATCTGCAATGTAGCTCTCTTCTTCTTATTATAAGCCTCCTCCAATTGTCTAGAGTAATCTTCCAACACCAAGCTCTGCAACAAAGTTGCACCTTCCTCAGCATTTAGCAAACGATCAATTATTGTTTCACCAATTGGTGCATCCTTCAGCTCTTCAATCTGATCCTCATCAAGATCTAAGGCATCAGCGGCCATTTTCTCAGCCAAGGCGTAATCCTCCGGATGAATTCTTGTCTCATCAAGCAAAGTGACAGCCTCAACATCTTCATCTGAACTGATTGCACGACTTTTAGATTGTGGTATACGTAAGAAAGAGGCACAGTTCAAGAATATTGTAGTTCCAATACGGATGTTCTCGTTGGTGATCAACGCTTGACGACTGAACAATGGGTTCTGTTGAACAGCTCTCAATAAGCCAAATGCCTTACGGTCACCCAAACCAGAAATATATGGCAAAGTAGCAGCAAGATAAGAATCAGAAACACACTTGTTAATATCAACACCGACCATGTTAACGATATCAACAAAGGCAGTTGAAAGAGCCTCTTTCAGCATATCCTCGGATAATAAACCTTGATGTTTGTGGATGGACAACGCAGAGACATCATCGCCCAAGTTCAAATATTCCAACAATGGAGATTGAACATAACGAGCAAGGGCAATAGTATATCTAACCAAACTTGGCTTATCTGGGAACTCAGCCAAAGACTTTATGGAGTTTTGGTATCTTGAAGCGACTTCATCATTGACATAAATGATATCCAAGTTGTTATCAGAAGTACCACTCTTCAAATCGTAGTTAGCAATGATGGTTTGAATGATTTTGAACAACTTGTTTGTATTCACGTTGAAACCATTGATAGCAATAACATCTGGCCTAACTTCCTTTACCGCTTCCGAGAATGCCATTTCGAACGAAGTTTCACCTTCTTTCAATCTATCAGCAGAAAGACGAGGGTTTTCATTGAACTTGAAAGTCTGTGCAAGTTTACCATACTCATCTAAGAAGGCACCAACGACGGCATCAGCACCAAACTTACCATTACCTGGAGAGATGGCGAGAACATTCGGAACGGAACCGAATTTCTTAGAAGGAGCATGATATGGTGCACGATCAATCTTTTGTAAGAATTCATTTCTGACCTCAAAGAATAAGAGTCTTTCACATTCACGACGAATTTCTTCCTTCAAGTTGAGAGAAACCAATGGAATCAATTTCTTCAATGAAATCTCCAAAGCAGAACGACGATAGTTATTCCAGTCATTAGCAAGGTCAGATTGACCATCAGAGGCAAATAGGTTCAAAATGGACTCAAAGAATCCATCAGAGCTTGGGATCTCCAGTTTCACTTCCACCAAGTTCAAGGATTCAGCTTCCAGCATTCTTAAGAACAAATCAGGTTGAGTATACATGGAATCATGTTTACGATTGATAGCATACTTGAAATCAGCATACGGACTATTTTTATCAATCTTGAGACGACCTTGTTCAGTCAATTCAATTTTAACGGTGGAGTATTCAGCAAAGACGTGTCTCAGGTGCTTTCTGAGTTTTAAGTTGGTTGATAATTGTTCAGCAAAATATCTTTTTGTAACCTCCAAAGCCTGTGAGGGTTTAGCGTAAAGGGAGTCTTGATCTTCACAGATGACTTCGGCCAAAACTTGTGGAGTATGCTCGTTATCCTTAGTATTGTACAATCTTGTGTTTGCAGTGATGTTTTCAGCTAATTCGAAAGCAGAGATACCGATAGCTTTGACCAATTCAAGCAATCTGTTATCTTTGATCTTATCGTAGATACTTGATTTCTGGTGCTTCTTGAGACCCAAATCCTTCAGTTGTTGGCTGTACGTGAAGTTGATGTATTCGTAGATATCCTGTAAGTCCGTGACAGAACGAGCTTCGTTAACTGCTTCATTCAGGATCCCATCTTGGACATCCAATTGAGCAATCAGTTGATTCACTTGGTTTCTCTTCTCCATCAATGCATGGAACTCAATGTCCATCTGCACAATTCTCCACAAGTTGTTCTCAACCAGTAATGTATCAACCTCTGTTTGAGCTTCATCACCTTCACCAACGATAATAGTTTTCAAAAGGTGATCACGACGATGAGAATAGATGAATGGTACTTCCAAGCTTTGCTTTGCCACAAACGTCAAGACGTCACCTACTGCTCTGACGAAGGCTTCGTTATCGAAATTTTGTTTCTCATTCAGCTGGTTTTCCACAATCAATCTATGAGAGATCCAAGCCTTTTCGTATTCGAAATCAGGCTCATCCAATTCATAGTTCTTAATGGACTTACGCATCATCTGATAACGTTCTGGGATATCCGTATCTCTGATGATCTTATCGTTATCTGTTAACATACGGGCTTTCAACTCTTCAGGTTCATAGATGTCTTGTAGCTGTGGTCTTGTGTCATCTTCTCTGTATTCACCATCTTCTTCTTCGCCTTCCAAAGCCCAAGCATAGTCCTGACCGTCACCAAAAATGTCGTATAATTCATCAATCTTCTCAGAATCTATACCTGTGATTTCAATTGGTTTCAGTCTCTCCTGTTTGCGTCTCTCTCTAGCGGCTTGACGAGTCTCTTCATCCATATCTGAGAACTCATCATCCTCAATGAAATCATCCAATTCGTCCATCCCTGATGGTTTTGCTCTTGAAGTCGGAGCATCAGCCAAATCGATATCCTCGTCCTCAGAGAAGAAATCTTGTAGATCTTTAATTTTTTCAGGTTCCTCAGAAACTGGAGCTCTCTTAAGGCGTTTAAACTTACTCTTCTCTTTCACATCAGCAACACCGGTGTTCTCCATAAGCAAGTCCAAATCATCCTCGTCGAGCAACCCTTCATCCTCTTTCTCCTGGTGGCGACGTCTATGTTTCTTCTTACGTCTCTTAGAAGAATCATCGTCATCTTCATCATCAACGATGAACCCTTCGCGAATCTTCTGGATCTCTTCCTCGTCATCGTCTTCCTCCTCCTCTGATGAGTCGAATGGCTCCTCTTGTCTCAGGTTGTCACCTTCACCCTCTGATCCTTCAATATCAGAGAGTTGAGTGTTGTTGTCTTCCTCGACCGCCATCCCAGTCAATGTATAGCGAGATGCAATCACAACGGCTAGCAAATAAAATTGATATACTCCCAGTCAGAACACTAGTGACCAGTAGCGTGACTCTCGCAGTGCTCAGGGCAGTCTTTTCAATGGACTTTGCCTTGTTTACGAGTTGTTTCTTCTTTGTTTTTGTTAATGCTTTGATGGGCGGTTAAATTTCACTAATAGATTCGGTCGGGTAACCTTTTGGGGTCTTCGCTACAAACTGTTTCACAGGGAACAATCACTTGTATTTATCGTAATGGCGATTCAATTTCTCATTGAACTGCTTGTTCTTATCATTGACTGATGCTGTTAGTATTTTGAACTGTCTGAGCCGAATTAGCAAAACAAACAAATACTCACTATAGCTATCCACATCGTCACGTTTCTTCCTCTTCATCCTTCTGGAATCACTAGTAGTAAGCTGGTCGACCAACGTATCAATGGCTTCTCTGCTGGGCCTATGGTTGTCCTGTTCTTTGTCCTTGTGCACTTTATATTTCTCCTTATCAACCTCTAGCATTCCAATCTCCTTCTTGTACGACTGTTCAGCCATCTGTGAATAATTCTTAAACCCTGCATTCTTCTTGTTGGACTTCCTCATCTCCTGCTTAGCATCCCATTTCTCATTATCCTCGATCGTGTAGTCCCACACTTTCTTCCTATGGCTATCCTCACCTTGCTCTTTTGATTCTAAGCTATCTAATTCCTCCTGCGCCTTCTCCTGTCTCTTTCGTAGCTGCTCGAGTTGCTTTCCTATGCTCTGTTGTCTGTGCTCTTTAAACAACTCCTGTCTGTTCTGTCTGGATCCTTCGGCCTTTCTCTTTTGGAGCTGTTTCAGCTTCTGTAGTCTGTCTTGTGCGCTCATTCTTCGTAAATCATATGAATCAAATCTTACAAGCAAAGATGAAACAACCCCATCATCATTATTACCCAAAAAGAGTAGAGTACACTAAAAATCGAGTCGAGCGAGTTCGCGAAAGTGCCCGGAAGAAATTTCCCGGAACTTGCCGCATTCGGAAAATCTCCATACATCCACTTCTAACAAAATTATGGGTGTGTTCGCCCTTTCTTTGCATCCTTTTGGAGCCAAATGATATGAAGAGATTAATGTCCGACCTTATCAGATTCTTTGAACATTACACCCCCTGTGACATTAGCGATGCCCTTGTGAAATACGGCCACAAGACCGGTGGGTTCATCCCAAATTTGACACAATTCTCTCCAGGGAAACAATCTATGGTTGGAAGGGCATACACGGTGCTGTACGCCCCATTAGATGACCCAAGGCCTGAGTTGAAAGTGAAATATATCGACGAAATCCCTAAGGATTCTGTTGTTGTCATCGGTACCACTAAGGAACTCCAATCTCCATATGCACCTTATGTCAAGTTGAACAATGCACTTTACGGTGGCTTAATGAGTACGAGAGCACAATACCTAGGCGCAAAAGGTTCTCTTATCCTTGGTCGCATAAGAGACTTGGACGAGCATAGAGATTTGGGGTATCCGGTTTTCAGTTATGGTGTTGGAACTACGGCACCAGGGTCAATGGTGAAAGTCATTGGCGTCAATGTGCCAATTGATGTCACTGTCGGTGAATCATCGTATGATGTGATCCACGCTGGGGATTGGATCATTGGTGATGTCAATGGTATTGTGAAAATCCCCAACGAGGAAGAATTATTGGCCAAACTGGTTGAATACATCCCAAAGAGAGTAGAAGCCGATACTTTAGTCGCCAAGGATATCAAAGAGGGCAAACCGGCCGGAGACTCCCAAAAACTACGTAGAGCCAATCTATAGTACCGTTGATACAGTGACCTATTTACTCTTCTTCTTCTGTGTAGCTTCCGCTACCAACTCTTCGAATATCTGTGCTTCTTCCTGTTCCACTTTAGATCTCGTCGTCCCTAAGAACACTTTCCCCAATAATAGCAACGCTTCTGCACGCTCTATTCTCTTGGATTTAGGTTCGGATTTATCATGTAGCACAACATCACAGACATCTCTCAATGTGCTCTGTATCTCATACTTACTCCCATGCCACGCGGCATTCAACACTTTGCCCATGAGTAGCTTCTCCAATTCCGCAATCTCCTCATCCGTAGGTTTTGCAATGACTTCGCCTTTGTCATCTCTCAACTCTTCAGGATTGGCCTTCATCTCTTGCCATTTATTCAACTCCTCCATCGTTGATTGCGCATCGAGGGCACTCGACACTGTTCTAAAAGTATCCATCACAATTCCACCTTTCGCCTTCATGGACGTGAAGAACCCTGGGATACCAAACAACTGCTGCGAATCCAAATAGATGCGCGCCTTTGTACAATATACGCCACCGATGGTATGAAGGATATCTAAACCAAAGGACTCCATTTTTAAGAGATTAGCCTCGATTTGAAACTTCTCCTTGAAGGCTTGTTGGCACTGATCATCATTTGACGATTCCGTCAACAGGGAGAGTCGTTCAATGAGTTTCTGAGAGAGAGTCTTGATAGTCTCTTCACGTTTTTGTTTCATCTCTTCTTCATGTTCTTGTAATTTGGTCTTCTCTGGTTCCTTATTATCTTCTGTGGATTCAGGAGGCTTACCAAAAGATTCTGCATGTTCCAAATGGAGTGGACCTTTGGCCTTAAATTCCTCCTTAGGTTTCGGATTGATATCCTTCTTACCAACGTTCTCCTTGAGATTCTCTTCACCCTTGAGATCTTTCGGAGAAGATTCTTGGGTTCTGTCCTCCGTATTATCAGTCTGTTCATTCTGCTCCTTCTCCTCGTTCAATTCGGCACTCTTCTTCAAATCTTTTAATAGGCTCAACTCACCGATATAGCTCTTAAACACATCTCCACCAAAGATCATGCTGAAGTACTCATCCGCATCCTCGAATCCCTCGTTAGGGACAGCACTCTCCTTACCAAACTTGTCATACTTGGATCTCAGACCCTCATCGCTCAGCACCTGGTAGGCCTCACTGATCTGTTGGAATTTCTCCGTTGCCTGCGGGTCATTTGGGTTCTTGTCGGGATGCATTTTGATAGACATCTTTCTGTACGCTTTCTTAATCTCTACCTGTGTGGCCGTTGTGGCCACTTCTAGCGTATCGTAGTACGTAGTGTCAACGGCCATTCTCAGGTTCCTCTAGGCCTCTTCCTTGTTCCTAGTACTTTTCTTTGTTCCTTGTACTTTTCTTTATCAGCTCTTTTGTCTCGCGTGGCTGTTTTTCATTTGCCCGTGGAGAAATGGCAGATGTTAGGTCCACCCCTTGCGTATGTGATCCCGATACCAGAGAGAGCAGAGCAACTCGTGTTATTTCAACCCTCAGCCTGTGTGTTTCCGAAGACCACAATCTGCTGGTACGCTCGCTGAGCAGAGATTTAAAGTTCTGCAACTCGCATTTCGACCCCTGGACCCTGAGCAAAAATTTAGACGGCCTACGGTCAGGTTAGAGAGAAGAAGAAGATTCAACCTTTGACCTGAGGTTCCTCTATATCCATAATCCACTCCTAACTCGGTGGATTCTGGTTAATTTACTGTTTACAGGCCGATGAACCTTCAAGGACTACGGTCTGCGATCTCACTCAAAGAGATCAACCATCAGAATCATCAGAGCATGGGAGTTTGGAACCGCTAACTGTGGACTTCTTTATGCTTTTTATTAGACTTCCAACTCCATGAGGCCACACTCTACTGATACCGTGTACCCATGAAGTCTACTGTCTACAATAAAGTCAGAGATGATAGAGTCGTGAGGAGCGTCTCATCCAGTTGCGGAGATGTTGTTTCTATGAAAAAACGATTTCCTGATCTTGGTACTTCACTTTTCCATTATCCATCTTATAGTAGGCATCTTCTGTTGGTGGATGAGTCCCATTGCCCATGATAAATGCCACAAGCACCCGAATGCTAGTTGTAACAACAAGTATCATATCAAGAATGCATTCAAAGAATATAGAACTAGTGGGATCTGTTAGTAGAGAAGAATTTAAATCCATGACGTGAGTCAAGCATATTATCTTAATGAAGGTTCCCAAATTTCTCTGGCCTGACTCCTTAGTCTAGATTACCAATGGATAGTTATCGGTTGGCCGTGGGCTCTGGTGGACCTATCCCTTAGAGTTTATTCTCTCCATTGCCTGCTTGACTCTGACAATTGACTCTCGATAAATACTGATTCAAATTTCACTCTTCAGTGACTGAATATTTCGAATTTGTAATTTCAAATAGATCGAAATTCGAATTATGAATCCCAAGGGCCAAGAGTAGTTTTGCGTCTTGCGTTTTGCGTCTATTTAGTATATAGTATTTAGTGTATATATTACATAATATTCACCTTTATATGATAGATATATAATACGTCCTTACGCTGACTCCTGAGTAATAAGTATACATCCTCGACTTCCTCATAAATTAATTCAAAATGACAGCGAACAATAACAATACCTTGACTTCCCAATAAGAGCGGCAAAGCCCATCACAAATAGTAGAAGAATTCGGTAGGAGCCACATCATACTTAAAATTTGTCACTTTCTGCCCATAAACTTTATGACAAGGAATAAGTCATCATCATCATAACAGATCCCACTATCAAGGGAACTGCAAGGAGTAAAACGATGAAGAAGAATCCGGCTGAGGCACCTTACCCGAGAAAGTTCATGATCCTACATAAGGGCGAGAATTTATGGCTGCATTCCTACGATTTAAAGCCACTCAAAGACTTGAAGTACTTGAAGGATATCTCACTATCACATAGCCTCTACATGTTTCTGTCCAATGATCTACCACCGCTATTACTTCCAAGCGAGAATGAACCTTCTAATGAGTTCCTACAATATGATAGGTTGTCTTTGATCAGGGACTTGGAGGTACCGAATGACATTGGAATGAAAAAGTGCTCTGGTGGATCTGCTTTTGGTGAGAAGTCCATATTACCACACTTGCCCAAGCTGATATATGAAGAGTACCCACTTTTCAAACCACAAGGTATTGAATTATCAAAGGATGAGTTCGAAGTGAAATATACCAAGCCATTCTTTAGCAAACTCGATGAGAAATTATCTAAATGTTCCCTACCAATTGATTCTCTGAATCTCAAATTTGAAGAATTTCAAACTGCAGCAGAACTCCCCGAAGAATTTGATGAATACTTGGAACTTTTCAACGATAAGCTGTGGTCCACATTGCTCGATCTCTTCCTGTTGATAATCTATAACAAACAAACACTTCTTCAATTTATGGAGGAGACCTATGAAGGCTATATCCCGATCTTGACCCCTGTTTCACCTATAAATCTGAAGCCTATTGGATCGTGCGGTGATGTCTCATTCACATGGGGCATATTTGATAATTCTAGTCGATTGTTGAACGAGTTGATTTGTCATGTTGAGATATTGGATATAAGATTAGGGATCCGTGAAGGTTATGATCTATACTTTGGTAAGGAATCCAAGGAGAAGATGCTAGGATCAGACTTTACAAAGAGGAACAATTTCATGAAAAGATTCCACAAGTGTGTCTCAATCTGTTTGAACTCTCATACGAGGAGATTCATAATGTTAGATTATGGTTGGTGTGCATGTTTTGAGATTCAGGATGTGGAAGATTGTGAAATTGAGGATGTCATCAGACTCGCATCTAAAGTGAAAGTTTCTCATTTCAGTTACACACCCAATGTGGAAGATTCGATGAGTATGAGAACAGTGATTGCTTCATTCCTTTACACCACACCTGAAAAATCTCTCAAGGACTCCAAAGCCATTTCCAAAGTCAATACGAGGATTAGTAGGGAATGGAAGTCATTCAATGAGTATGAATCCCTACTACCTTTGAAAAAGAAGCTCAAGCCATCACCAGTAAAGTATTCACATAACGGGTTGACGTTCACCAGGTCGTATGTCAATTTGAATGATTCCATTGAAGGTTTCATCGCAATTGGATCTATGTGGTCATGTCAGACTTTACAAGTGGATACGTCGAAGCTGTTCCCAGATCTGGATTATAAGGCCATAGGCCTGATATCAGTATATGATGAGTATTACCAAGATTATGGCAATCTGATGCTTCCCCGTCATAAGTCCACGCCAATTTCGAAAATCGAACATAATTCGGTCTTGAACCATAATGCCAAAGATCTGGTCGATCGTTGGTGTTCCAATGTACAGGCATACTTAAAACTGGCGCCTCTACAAGGTGAATGCATTGCAAAACTTCTTGCGTATGGCTATTTAGAAGACATGCCGTACAATGGGCCTGATATCCATTATAAAACTGATGGGTATTACTTACTCTACGAGCCAATCACAGAAGACAATGACGACCTGAAGCCACTTGACTTGAATGTCCCCGCTCAGTTCCAGAAGGCCAAGGAGACGATCCAGAAGATCCATTCATATGGTATAACGTTCAATCCAAAAATCAACTTGAGCTATGACGTGTTGAAATGGTGTAACGACCAGGTGTATGTGATCAACCTGGAGAAGAGTTCTATGGGCTCCGAGGGCGACAAAAGAAGGGATCTAAATGACTTAAAATGGATGCTGGAGCATAAGCGTGATTTGATGGACCAATAAATAGAATCCATATATCAGATGACTCTAAATCAAATGACCTTTTGTACAAATTTCCGCTTTCCGCTTTCGAACAATTTTTGACAGCAAAAACGGACTTCCGAAGTGCGGTGCAAACCGGAGAGAAAAAATTTCTTTTCTGTCGCGCGCGACAAAAAAAATTTGAACAAAGAACGAAAAGTTTTGGAAAAGTTTTAGGAGGAAAGTTTTGGAAATGTTGGAAAAGGGAAAAAACTGAAAAGAGGATTTGAACGAAGAGGTTGAAAAAGAAGTGTTTGACACACTGGAAAGGACAATTCATATATATCACTGGCTGAAGAAAACGAGATACCCCATCATGACCTCTTCATACAACCATCCAAGCCACACCCATGCTCACGCTCACACTCATAGCCATGCCAACCATACGCACTCACATAACCACCAGTCGCTCTCGAGAAGAGCATCCATGGCATCGGCACCTTATGCGATCCCAACCAAGTCGCCACACAAGGCCAACAAGCAGGAGCTGAGTTCAAGCGTGCCACTACTCAGTAGAGAATTTGTCGTTAGGCGGATAAGTGAAGGTGAAAGTGGTCGTCTCAAAGAAGAGCTCAAGTGTGAAGCCTGTGGGAAGGGATACAAACACATTTCATCATTAGCTAAACATCTGTGGGAGCATACACCTGAATGGAACGTGACAAAGAAGTTACTCATCTCCAAACATCAACAAGTTCAACTGTTAGAAGCTGCGAGTATACTGGTCGGTATGAACGATCAACCATCTCCTCTTAATGATAAACTGGACGAAAATGACGAATTAAAGGAAAATGGAGACGGACACGAAAACGACAAAGTGTCAGAGGCAATTCGGGGACATTCTTCTATTGATGATAAAACAGCGGACGAAAATAACAAAATCCGTCATGATGAAAGAAATAAAAGCAGATCGATCAGATTTAACCCGAAGTACAATGACCAACTCGATGTTCCACAGTCAAATGGTCTGAATAAGGAGAGAATGAACTCGATATCGAATGACAGCGTTCAATTACCACAGCTGAATGGCCTCAAGTCTCCAAAGTTCAATCCAATGGAGATACATAAAGAGGAAGTTGAGCAGGAAGAAATGTTTGGAATGGATTAACCTTTATGCGTATGTGGTTTTTTTCCTTCTTGCATTTTTTGATATATTCAAATATACGATTACGATCTATCTACGTCGATTGTACATGAAAGAGAAACAATTTTTACCAAACCATCTTATATTGACCGTTCTCTAAATACATCAGTCCAACTAACCCATCTTTCATCAATTCACATGAATCATACAGCATTTGACATATCCATTGCATCTTTTGTGAATCAAATTCGTCCACAACCCCATTACCTAATAGCCATAGTTTCAAAACGATATACGACTCATTCGGCAAGACACTGATTCCGCTGATACACGATTTTAACCAGTATGAATCGATATGGTCATAGAGAAACAAACGATCATCACATATCAATAGTAACAAGTTCTGGATAATTTGATTTATGGAACCCACTGAGACCTTAATAGCAATACAATGTCTCAACTTGTTACTTTTTGGATGTATAGACTTCTTAAACATGTGATAGTCCAACTTTCCCTGTCCAATAAAGAAATCTAATTCACTTCTGGTCATGATAGTCTTCTCTATGCTGAACTCATCATCAGCGATCTTACGCTTCTTATGTTCATGTTGATCCAGAGACTTATTCAAAACATGGGTCCATAAATACCACTTATGAGTCAACTTATGATCACCCTTTACATCTCTCTTGGTTAATTTGGACTGTTTCAACCGTTCAACCACCTCAAATTTCTGTTCATCTTCAACAGAGAGGATATGCTGGTTCTTCAAAGTGTTAACATATGTCAATTCGTCCAACAAGATTTCATTCGATGTGAGAGATATCGTATCTTCAAGCTCCTCAAGTACATGATTCTTCAACTTGGCTTCTGCTGCGTTCTCTTCAAAAGAATCTGAGTCTTGATTCTCTTTACCGCTAAAATCCTGTGTTGTATTGTGGACCGAGTCCTTAGCATCACTGTGACTGGGGGAATCAGGTTTGAACAAGTTATGTATCCTTTCTCTAAACCGGAGCGGTGATGATGATCTTATGGATGACATTTATGGGCATTCCATCTTCCAGAGGGTTTGAAAAGATGGGGAGATCAAGATTTTTAGGTTTCCCTGTCTTTGTGGAAGTTTGACACAAAAACCCACTGAAGAAAATATGAGCAAGGAAGAGATGACAGTGGCCTTCTCAGCTGCTTCAAATCTTCTAATCTAACGTATGAGATCATGCAATACACCATTAGCACTCCTAAAGTACTATTAAAGCTTTCTTAGTCTCCTCCCATAAGACAGCCAGTCACTTTTTGTGTCAAATTGTGTGGCTTTATCGCTCCCGCCAGGAAGTCCATCACGGGAAGTAACGACATTACGCACACCATTCGAGGAAGCTCTGGAACCATTGCGGTAATTGTGCAAAATAAGAGATACCATATATATATATTCAATTGTGCAGCCATTCAATCATCTGGGTTGCTCTTCAACCACCTCAGACAGCCATTGAACGATAACCACTATAACTGATAACCACAAAGGTATTCGGAGTTCCACAACCACCACAAACACTCCTGACGGTATATAAACTCGGAGTATGGAGATATTCTGACGATAGTGGATCTTTGGTTATATCGACAACACTCAAAAATGGGCTCTCTTTCATTGCCACCTCTTCATTCCATATTACAGAACTATACCATCGGGTATAAGAGAATTAGCATCGCTGATTTGATTGACCCAGTTAGTCCAATAGACCCATGCTTAATATCCCAGGATAGTTTCAGCAGATCAAGCTCCTTGGATTCTGTCTTCTCCAATAACTCAAGATCCTCGTCTGTGTCATCATCAGATTCATTCAGCTCTGATAAGTACGACCATCAAAAGACCAGGTTACCTCACTTAACAGGTCATTCCAAGAGACAGAGAAAAGGGCCAAGTTGTGACTTGTGTCAGTCAAAGAAGATCAAATGTGACGCCTACATTGAAGTGTTGGATGACGAAGCAAATTGTACCAATATATCACTTGGTGAACTGACACCAAAGTACCTGACAAATGATGAGATATCGCAGGGGTTCAAGCTGATCCACTCCAAAGGGAAGCTCATAAAGTTCAGAAACTGCAGCCACTGTCAAAAAAAGAACATAAGTTCATGTTTCAAGAGAGGCTTCACCAAGGAGGATGTTATGAAGTATGAAGAAGATAGAGGAAGGGTAAGGACAAGAAAGGCATATAGGAAGAGAAAGGGCAAGACCGGGAGGAAAAGAAGGTAGTCTACATTATTAATTGATGAATGATATGAAGGCATAGGTGTGTAGCAGCTTTTATAGTTGAAGCGCTGTGATTGGATTTTACAATGGAACGTATGAAATGAGACGTATTCTCTGAGTCTGTGAGAACCACTACGAAGAGCTCATATCCCTCATCTCATGGGACTGTCCCAGCTCAGCGTCATTCAATCCTTCAAAGAAAGTATCCCTCAGTTCTCTCCATCTTGAAGTCCACGTTCCCAAACTGATAAGTATTAACCCTGAACCCATTTGCAGGGCCCACCAGACCCAAGACATTGGTATCCCATGACTATAGAGACTTACAACAACAAGATCAATCAGCTGGATCGTCAATGCAAAATCCCATGCTAATTTACTTCTTCCAACAATTAGGGTCATAAAAACAACACATAAGAATGAATCGAACAACCACATTGCTATTAGGTAGACACCCAGCGAGTTCTCCAGAGTGATGTACTTCCACCCGAAGATCCAGTCCATAGAAAATGAGAGACCTTGCAGCGTGGCAACGGCGAAGCATGAGATGATGGCGACGAGGTAGTACACGCATTGTAACAACAGGATCTGTTTCAAGAGCGTTGACGGGGAGAGTTGGTCAGAGTGGAGATCCAGCAACTGTGGAATCCTAGAAAATCCAGCGCTCCAATGTCGTAGAGTAGAGAGCATTTTTACCTGGTTCTTTGTTATTCTTTCCTGGGTTGAAAGTTATGAAGTTGATGATGGAGTTTTATGTCTTGAGAATATGGTTTTCGCAAATATCCTAAAATAGGTGTAGCCGCTGATTGGCACCGCCTATTTTCGGCATTTTTCGCTATTATCATTTTTGAATTTTTTGGCGCAATCGTATTGAAAAAAAAATTGTGCGATGAGCTTCAACTTCAAAGCTTGTTTAGTCCTCCATATAAAAAACGGTGAGGAAACTGCAATTTAACAAGATGGGGTTCAAACTCATAGACGGCGAGGTGCCAACCATCTCAGATTCAGACTCAGATATCCCAGACTTCGACTCTGAAGAGGAACAAGTCCTTGAGGAACAACCAAAGAAGAAGTCCAAGAAGAAAGCTAAGAAGCAAGCTGTTGATGATCAAGAGCAAGATGAAGAGAAACTGGACTTCAATCCAGATTTTCAATTTGACCAAGATGACGACCAGACTAATATGGAATTCCAAGGCTGGGATTTCAAAGGTGATGACAAGGAGGTTAAGAAAGATGTTGATCTTGATGGTATCATCAGAAGAAAGGGTGGTTTGTTAAAGTTAGCTGGTGCAAACGATAGTGATGATGAGGGTGAAGAAGACGATGCTGATAGGGAAGAAGGTCAGAGTAACGGCGACGACGATGAATTGGCAATGGATGGGTTTGGAATGGGTCTTAAGAAGAATGAAGATGAAAATGAAGAAGATACGGAAGAAGAAACTGAAGATCAAGAAGTGGAGGATTTTGAAGATGAAGATGAAGATGAAGATGAAGATGAAGATGAAGAAAATGAGGAAGATTCTCCAGAAGATATGAAGGACTTTTATGCTCCCCAAGCTGAATCTGAAGCAGCCAAGTCTCAAGTCCATAAGACTTTCCAATCTTTGGAATTATCTCGTCCCGTTCTTAAAGGTTTGAACGCCCTTGGTTATCAAAAGCCATCTCCAATTCAAAGTGCCACTATTCCAATTGCCCTTCTAGGTAAGGATATTATTGCTGGTGCTGTCACTGGTTCTGGTAAAACCGCTGCATATTTGACACCGGTCATTGAGAGACTACTGTTCAAGCCATCCAAGATTGCAGCAACAAGAGTCATCGTGCTAACACCAACAAGAGAGCTGGCTATTCAAGTGAGTGATGTCGGTAAGAAGATTGGTAAGTTTGTGAACGGCTTGTCTTTTGGTTTGGCTGTTGGTGGTTTGAACTTGAGACAACAAGAACAGGAGTTGAAGCAGAGACCAGATATTGTAATCGCTACCCCAGGTAGATTTATCGATCATATGCGCAACTCTTCATCTTTCACTGTGGATACTGTGGAGATTTTGATTGTGGACGAAGCTGATAGAATGCTTGAAGAAGGTTTCCAAAAGGAATTGACTGAGATTTTGGAGCTTTTACCAACAAAGAGACAAACCATGTTATTTTCTGCTACTATGAATTCCAAGATTAAATCACTTGTGCAATTGTCCATGAAGAAGCCCGTGAGAATTATGATTGACCCCCCAAAACAAGCCGCTGCAGGGTTGGTTCAAGAATTTGTCCGTATCAGAAAGAGGGATCATTTGAAACCTTCTGTGCTCTTCAATATCTTGAAGAAATTTACCAAGGATCAAAGAATCGTTATCTTTGTTGCTAGAAAGGAGCAAGCGCACAAACTTAGAATCGTCATGGGTCTTCTGGGTCTCAAAGTCTCTGAGTTACACGGTTCTTTGACGCAAGACCAACGTTTGCAGTCCATCAACAATTTCAAACGCCTCACTGTCCCAATATTGATCTGTACAGATTTGGCTTCCAGAGGTTTGGATATTCCAAAGATCGAAGTTGTCATCAACTTCGATATGCCAAAGAACTTTGAAGTCTACTTACACAGAGTTGGTCGTACTGCTCGTGGTGGTCGTGAGGGTAAGTCTATTTCCTTTGTTGGTGAAAGTTCATCCGACCGTGCCATTGTTAAAGATGCTATAAAGAGCACTGAGAACAATCCAAACTCCAGAGTAAGCAAGACAGTTGGTAGAGAAGTTAACTGGAAAGAAGTTGAAGATATCAACAAGCTCATTGAGAGTAAAACTGAAGTTATCGAAGACATTTTACATGAGGAGAAAGCTGAAAAGGAGATGCTCGCTGCTGAGATGGAATTAAAGAAGGGTGAGAACATGCTAAAATACAAGGATGAAATTGCATCCAGACCAAAGAGAACATGGTTCGAATCTGAACAGGATAAAAAAAAGAGCGCGAAGGAGGTGGCTGAGAAGAAGAAAAAGCTCAGTAGTAAGAAGAGAAAACAACACGAGGAAAGAGAAGATGTTGCTAGAAGCTATAAGAAGACTAAGGGTGATAGAGCTGCTGACCAAGACCGTTTCTTCAAGAAGCAAAAGCCTAAGAAGAAATGATATCTACGTTGTTGCATATAAAAGAAGTTTAACGCCATTATGGTCCATACAAAGCGACTGTTGGATGTAGCTCTGCTTTCATCTTCGTCTTTCTTAGTTTCCATCTGATGATTTTATTACGAACGATGTAGTCACCGTATGTTGTGGAGAGGTAGAACACAAAAGACGTGAACCCCAACGCCCATATGAGCCAATAATCGGTCATATCGTGCCCATAAGGTGTGAATGATGTTTTCCCCACTTTTGTGTAGAATATGAACTTAGTAATGATGGCAACGAGATAGCAGATAATGAAACACGTTTCAAGAACTAATTGGAGCGTTACCGTAACATTATCATGTTTTTCGGGTAATAATACGATACAGGACAGAGGTACCACAATTGCTAAAATAACCAATACTAAACTCACAATAATCGTCACATGAACTACCTGGACCAATTGCACTGTTTCGGGGACTGTATCGAGAGCATCATGAGTGAGGTTATGCGTTGCTGATAACTTCCTCAGATCTAACCAACCAGTTGAATTGCAGCCCAGTGGGTGCCATCCTCTGTAATTGTCGATCGTAGCATTCATGAAGAACGTATTATATTGGCAGACACTTGTAGCTCTTAGTTGAATCAAATAGCGTCCTTCATCTGATGCACTTCCATTTAATAAAGTGGCCAGAGAATAAGAGGATCGCACTCTGATGTCTACTGTGCCATCAGAGAGGTACAAGAAGAATGGAAAGAGAGAATAGGAAGCTGTGAATATGGCGAAGCCAATCACTGCAAGTTTTAAACTGTGGCGGTCAAGACTGAAGAGATGCATTATGTGATGTTATGGTCTGTCCTGTTGCTGTTTATCGAAAACTGAGAAGTTGATCAAGAAATCAGCCGAGAACCCTGAATTTATACAAACTGGGATATAATCAATAATCTTGATTCATTGATTGAAATTTAACCTAAAGGCCTCAAACCATTGTGCTGTTACCGTAATCCTCTCACACGGCCAATTCATCTCACGATGCCCAAATGCGGAAATTACAGAATTGCATCATGCACGTTAATGATCCTGACATAGTAATTCACTGAATGAGGAATTTTTCGTGAATAAACGTCCAATTTTCCGAACAACAAGGGAATGAACCACAAAAAGCTCAGCCAGGAACAGGTAAATCTGGCCATTAGAGGAACCTTAAACCGCTGCGTTGTTAACCATGATTCCATCTGTGAAGGAAATTGAGCAATACATTGAGAAAAATCGTGTGAAGAACACCTACCTGGATCCTCAGCTGTCCGTACAATGCGTCGTTGATCTCAAGCACCACATTCTTCAAGAGCAGGATAGAGCCAGAGCTATTGTTGTTCTCCAGGTTGTGCTCCATCTGAGTAAGCCAAATGATTCATTCTTTGAACACTGTGATGAACATTTCTTGAATGCTATTTTTGCAGTTGTGACCAAGTCCGCTCAAGCTGAATTGGTCATTGCGGTGTTACGTATCATGTTGATCTATCTATCAGGCTCCCTGTTTGACAAAACACCAAGAGAAACATATCTTGTACCATTTTTGAACTCTTCAAATTTGAATTTGAAGATAATGGAAGTATTGACCTCTAAGCTCTATCTTGAGAACAACGAGCTGACGATCAAGATTGCCGATTTCATAGCTGCTTATTTGACCATTGATCATATCGGTTTAAAATCAATCAACCATCTTATCGAGTTTATATTGACTTTGGGCAAGACCGACTTCAACTTCTTGATGACCAACTACTACGAAGATCTAAGAACTGATGCTTCCGCGCGTAATGCTATCGTGAAACTCATGACCACATCTTTGCAAGCCTATCAAACCTTAAGCGGCGTGAAACTCTTAGAAGACTCCAGTTTCCAAACTGAACTAGTACAAGATGTCTGTGCCGAGCTTTCCAAAGCATCCAAGAAGGAAGAGAGACAATATATTATCGATCATTTCTCAGCTTTACAACTTATGGACTTCTTCCTCTTCTTCGAATCTTCAAACATCTCTTTCAAGAAGACATTCCATCAACAACTTCTTTTCACCCTCCAGAAAGAACAAATCTTCCCTTTGACTGAGATTTCCGGTAAGATCACTCAAAGGCTTCTTGTGATGTACACCGAGGAGAGTGCGCTTTACCCAAACTTGAGTAAGTACATCTTCTCACGTGACTTATTGCATTACAACCTGGTCTCCAAGTTTCTGGATATCTGGATTGAATCCAAAGCTGAGTATGAAGACTTGGATGTTCTCTTCCCATTGGTCACCATCATCCTGCAACAACTAGATATCTCTATTGGTCCAGAGGGCGATTTCGATGTCGTCCATAAGATTCAATCCGGTTTCAAGACTTTGGATTACACCGCTCTTCGCCAAATTCAATTGAACAACTTCAAGAACCATGTTGACTGTTCTACAAGAACTGATACTGCGGCTTTCGATAAGATTTTGAGGGAACAGGTCTTTGAATTTGTGAAGAATCAGAGATTCTTACAACTTGCGAAAGGTTCATGGGTATATGCAGATTTACCATCCTTCAAGAACTCTTCTCAAACTTCATCGAGCTATTACTTCATAATCCTTTCTCCAAACTTCGCACAGCTATTGTACAAAGAGTTCAAGCATCAGTCAAATGATGCCCCTAATATTGATAAGTCGGGACACGCTATTGCCATTACGTCGATCAGTAGCTTCAAGATTGAAGAGATCCCTTACGCGGATTCAGACTCTCAGGATGTACAAACAAGCACAAGACTGGTCAACTTGGTTGATAAGACTATCATACACAGGATCACTCTCTTGAATAGAAAGAGCAAACCACTATTCAGTTTCTATGCTAAGAAATCAGATTCTTTGAAATGGGTAGATGGGCTGAACTTGCTCTTAGGCAATCGTGATAAACTGTCTTCAGAACTCCATTTCCAGATTGGCAAACTATTTGATATCAGAAAGACAGTTCAGCTGCTGAACTTTGATGAACAAACTTCTAGACAGATCGAGGTCTCAGAAGTTGGAGATTCATTGGAGCAGTTGGAGAAGCTGGCTACAAACTTCTATTACACTTGAATATGGCTAATAGATCAGAAGTTGATACTGCAGTTGGATCGTGGAGGACGATGACCATTGGACATTGTAGCTTAAAAGGTTGTCATACCAAATGGTTGAAGCCGTGCTTTCTTCTCTCTGTTAAACATTTTGATGCAGTAAACTATTATCTTTTTGGGCTGTGATAGTCTATTTCAGATATAAACCTCAAGAACTAGACACATTTTTTGCGGATTACATCAGAATGGGACATCAAAAAATCGAGATAATTCGCCAGTTTGAGGCTTGATTATATCCCACGGATTTAACAAAGGTCAATCTTTCATGTATTGCCCATATTGTGAAGCTTGAGCTCCTCATCAACAGATCACACCCCATTCTTCCACTGAGCTTTCGTCACTGTGTTTTTTTATTCATTTTCTCTTTGGAGGTCCTTGTTGAGAATACTTCTGAGGGCGCCGAGACTACTTCTCAAAATATTGAGTCCCTATTCTCTAAGGATCCCATAGTCGAAACTGTCACAACCGTTGAAGATATTGAACCACTTGTCTTGGATGACGCTGTTCTCTCTTTAACACTGTCATTATCGCTCTGTGAAACTGAATCTTTTGGATCTGAGAAAGCACAACGTCGAAATGAAAAACTTACCTTCCGGTCAGCTATTTGCCTGCGACGTGCGTATATGTAGAATACTCTTTTCTTTGAAATGACTTTTAGTGTTCTGGATAATCGAGGCAAGCTGGCCTTTTGTGGTAGTGCATTTAGCCTGATATGAAATCTTGAAAAATAAGAAATGCTACATCCGAAATATGCCAAATATATCATATCTATTTGAATCTTGCCAATGCTGGACCCAGCAATTCCTTCTCCTCTGGGATTCCTTTCTCCTTTCTCACTCTTTGCGCCCTTAGCTCCTTCTCTCTCTTCAGATTGGCCTCAAGTCTCAACTTTCTCTGATCAATGACATTCTGTTGTTTCTTTCTCATATGAGTACGCAATGCTGAGTTCTTTCCCTTCACATGTGGTCTTGGTTCCAGCTTCTGCTCACTATCTTCCTCCTTTTTCTTTGTCAAATTCTCCAATTCCCCAGGTTTCAATCTTTGAGTAGTTGCTCTTTTATCCACAGTACCAATGTAGTTTGGATCCAAAGAGATGGAATCCGCAGGCAATTTCTGTAACAAAGAACGTACTTCAGTCTCCTGTCTCTGTTTAGCTGTTTCGAATGGGTTAACTTCCAAGGCATCAAAGTTTGCCTCACCTGAACCTGGAATGATCAACGAAGAAATACCATTGGAATGGCCCACACCGAGCAAATCTTCAAATGGAACATGTCTTACTGTACTGATTCTTGATCCTGGGATCATATGGTTCATGTACGGAGATTGCTGCTTCGTCTTGAAGGCATCTTTCCATACGGTGACATGAGGTCCCCAACTTACGGAAAGCACACCTGAATCACCAATGGAGATACTTGATGCTGGCGTTGGAGTATAATAGGAGAACACTTCTTTGAACTGCCTCACGTCCCAGATCTTAAGAGTCTTATCAGCACCTGCTACTGCCATATAATGGCCCGATCTATCAACACCGATAGCTTTGACCGGGCCTCTACATGCCTGGATCTTCACCAATGGTTCATTAGCAGCAGGAGACCATAATGAAACAACGCCGTTAGCAGAGCCCAAATGCACCACTGCGTTCCATGGATTCTGTGTCATAGATTGTGTTGGACCTAATTTGGTTCTTATTTCATTCACGAGGACACCTGTGGAGGTATCCTGATATTTCAAGAACCCAGTGTTACCACTCGTTGCCAAAAGATAATGGTATGGTAAAAACTCCATGTGTTTCACCTCAACGTGTTGTTTCATTCTGTGTAATTCCGTGCCTTCGTGGTCATAGATGAAAGTGTACTTCTTCTGCGCCACTGCAAAGAATTGTTCATTATGCAAATATTTTACCGCACTCACAGTCTCACCCAGATGCAATTCAGCTCGAAGTTCACCTTTACGCCAATCCATGGAGGCAACGTGTCCCTTCTCACCACCTACGAGTAAATGCGTACCATTTCTGGAGTAATCGAGTCTGTATGGACCAAACTCGTTCAACTCTAGGGAGAACCCTTTATTACTCGTCGATTGATCCACAGCCTCTTTGATTTCGTGTTGCTTGAATTTGTAGGTCTTCTCCATATCCTCGGCCTCCAAGTAACCGACATCCTCTTGTAACAGCATCTCAGTGGCAGCAGCAGATCTCACCGCTTCTTTGTACTGGTTATCCAGCTTGTTCAGGCCATGTTTGAGCTTGTGGTCTTTTGTTCTTTTCGCTGGTCTCTTTGCACCGGCCCTTTCAAACTTAGCCTCGTTTTCACGCTCCATGGAGCCATTCTTGCCTGTGTGCTTACCCATGATCTTCTCTAAATCCCTTTTCAATATCAGAACGGAGAGAGAAAGTTTATTATGTCCTGCGCGATGAGCTGAATTTTTTCACCCACTGCGCGTAAATTTCAGTACGACATGGCTTCTTAATACATTACCAGGGTAAATATGAGCACAATACTACGAACTTTGCCATAAATGGTGAAATAAAATGCATCATAGGACATTTATTGCCATTAGATAATGTTGAGAGTGACTAAGCTGGAAGTGTCTGTGATCACTGCGATTTTCAGCGAGTCTTGGGTGGTATCATCGACAACAACACCGTCAACAATCTCACCATCGAGCTCAACATCAAACACATTTCTCTTTATCCAATCCTTCCCAGCCTTATTGTACTGAGCGAGTTCCAGGCCTGCCCCTGAAAGAGATACTACCAGGTGTGCAGACTTGTCAGACAAGATGCGTTCCACCGGATAGTTGCAAGGCACCCTGAACGAAGTCTGCTTTCTCAAGTCCCATACGAGAAGGAAGTAATCATCATCAACTTTGTACCCTCCAAAAAGATAAAACCCGTTGTTACCAAAGGCTATGGTGGTCATCTGTGCCTTCTGATGCAATGTCTGTGCGACTTCACCACTGCGCAGGTCCAATAAGATGATATCACCGTCTGAACAGGCAGCAGCTACAATTGCACCATCCTTATGAATATCAGCACCGATGATCTCTCTGTTAAGTTGTACCGTGTACACTGGCCTGCCCTGCTCAATATCAATGATGGAGAATTGGCCACCTTTGTCAAATGAGAAGATAAGGTTCAGCAGAGTTGGATGTTGTAGCAGTGTCACAATAGAGGATTTAGAAACTTGAATCTTTGAACCGTCAGCTTGTACTTGTCCATTAGCAAGGCCAAATATCGTATGTTTCTCTGTCTTCATGATAGCTGTGGCTCTTGTAACTTTGGGAATGGTCTCATCTTTCTCATATGACTGGGTCTTAGCATCATACACAGAGGTGATCCCTGATGATGAGACAGCAAAAATCTTATCCTCCTTGGTATTTGCAAACGCCAATTTCTTAAATGGTTTGGTCTCGAGGGTTTCCTGTTTAACATCCGATAACTGTGTAGATATTGCGATGTTCACTTTGTTCTTCTGTGCCTTGTGGATTGCAAAAAGCTCATTATTAGCACTGGAAATCTCATCTACAATGTTTTGCGGCACAGAGCTCTCACCAACTTCCACATCTTCTTGCTCTTCTATTGGAGCTTCACCTTTACTGATGGACATACTCAGCTCTGCCAATGCCTTCCTGGCCTCATCTCTTTCTCTCACAGCCTTGGCAGCGACTCTCATTGCAGCATCATGGTGATACAGAGCAGTGGACAACTCCTTTCTCGCATCATCCAATTGCTTCTTCAACTGGAAGAGCTCAAGTGCCACAGAGTCCCATTCGTTCTGCAACGCACTGAGAAGCGAAGGCACAGAGTTCAGCGTCCCATTACGTGGTGGCTGGTACTTTGATGGCCTGATCTCAATAAGCTCGTCCACCTGAAGCTCATCTCCTGAGATGGGGTCCTTGTGGTGCTCTGAGATGTACTCGTGGATTAATCTCTTCTCAAAGAGGGCACCGCTCTTTGGCGACACAACGGGATGTTCTGGGTGTTTACCAGAAACTAAGTAATCTGTTAGTGCTGATTCCAATTACAATATCTGTTTACTCACTAGAGCACTCCATTATACGTATTTTCTGATCTTTAATCTTTAGTTTTGTTGTTTGATCTTAAGCGGAAAATTTGGGACCAAAAATCCGCGAAACGGACGGCCCATAATTAGTGTCGCACTCTCTGGAACGGAAGATAGTCCTTCAGAGAGTGAGTTAGAGCGTTATGATGAATGAAGTAGGTGTATGAGATTTTCCCGATGATAAATTTATTCTAACATCCTCTTCTTCCCTAGTTGAAACGCCGGAAATTGGACATAGTACTCCCAGAGGCTGTGGTTATCGATGAGCAATGGTTGACACAACTGGTGGAAGATGTGCTTAAAACAAGCGAGATGAATGCTAAAGAACGTCAGAGGTACTCCCATGATCCAATGAAGTGCGTACAAACTTATCTGTTCTTTATGAACCGGCAGAAACTAACAATTATCCTTCAGGTTTATCGAATCAGAGACCCGTCTATATGGACAAATAAAGTCACTGGCTAACATAACCATAACTCCTCTCTTGTTCAAACACGCAAAAACCCTGTTGCTAATAATCTCTACTCTGATGAACCACCAAAATCCAGATATCGCGGAGCAAGTTGTCCTTACGCTCTCGGATATGATCAATCATGAGTATGAAGACTATCAACATGAATTTATCGGGCAGCTCATTCACTCCACCATCATTACAGATCTTCTAGACAAGACGCAATTGAGAAGACCCGTACTTGAAATAGTTGATGCCCTGTGCGAATATGAATCCATCGAAATGTACGAGTCGCCAATAGTGGAAAAGGTCTTTGACATCCTGAACAATAGCCCAACAGAGGTTGACTTGTTATACTCCACCATTTTCAAATTAGTTGATCTAAACGTTGAAGTTTTCTGTGGACAGTATGTCTCGGAGATGGAGATTCTCCTCATAACGCTTAGTAGAAATAAGAACTCTCCCAGTGAGGTACTTGATGATATCGTTGATACCATAAGACTCTGTGTTACCAATTCTAAAGGATATGACAACTTCCTCAAATATGACGGATTCGAACTGATTCTGTTGATAATGAAACATGGCAATTGGGGATTCAAGACTTTCCTCAAGCTTGGATCCCAAGTATTGGACTCGTTGAATGAACGCAGAAATGTTGATTTATCATTGCAATTGGTTCGGAGTGATGGGTTCCTACGTTCAGTATTCAAGTATTTGGATTCAAATCCGAAGCAGGTACTTAAGCTCTTAGTATCTCTTATGGTGTTCTTACCATTTGGATCTGATGAAAGAGTAAGAGTGATCAATAAGATTATGAGCAAAAATGCAAAACAGCTTCGAGCGTTATTGAAACTTGGCGAACAGTATGCGAAGAGTATAAAGCAAGTTGGTGGTTATGAGTTCGATGATCTATACCTTGAGAAAATCGAGGCAGGCTTGGACGTTTTACAACTTCTATGCACCCTTGAAGCATGGCTACTGATCGAAGATGAAGAATTTCAACACGAATTAATTGCCTTGGGAATCCAGATGCATCAAGTGGTTGAGGTCCTGAAGGGCTACAGGCATGAACTGGAGTTCAACTATGACAATTGCGAAGCAGCTCTTAGAGAGGAGACCGCTGAGCATCTCAATATGTTGAAAGAACTTCTCTCAAGTATGGATCAATAAATTGCGAATATTCATTCTAAGATAAGGACTTATACCTTTTATATCATAAAACATTTCATTTCCAGAGCGCCTAAAAGTAGTTTTCGTTGATATCTTCGAACAATGAGATCTCCTTTGGCTCCCAGCCAAGTCTTTGTTTCGTCAAAGATGCAGCAGTTGGAGCATGAATACCCACAAAACCACCAAAGAACCCCATAACTTGATTTGCTTCTGCCTTTGGAAGACTCTTTGTCTCCAGTCCCAACTTGGACCCAACTACCCTCGCAATGTCTTTCCACTTGACGATTTCACCAACGGCATGGAAAGTAGTGCCAGGTTCACCCTTCTCCAAGGCCAGGCGATATAGTCTTGCAGCATCCAAACGATGAACTGCAGTCCATTCGTTCTCACCTTGATCAATATACCCTGCAAACCCAAGAGACTTGGAAAGACCACCATAGATGGCCATGAACCCTTTCAAGTCGTCCTTATCATGAGTTGTTGGAGAGAGTCTAATACCCATAGAACGGACACCCTGATCCTTATAGCTCAACGCCAATTCTTCATTGGCTAGTCGCAATGATATTGGAGGAGGAAGATGGACGGAGGAGTCCTCATTTTTCATCTCTTCGCCAATTGCGATGGAACAAACGAGAGTACCACCAGTAATGATAAAAGGTTTGTTTGTGCCTTTGAAAGCATCACAGATGGAAATTATCGCATTTTTCTCTTCCTCGCAAGATTTGATAAAATCATCGAAGCCGAATGCCATTTGGATAGCGCCATCACACTTCTTTGCGTATTCCGTTAAGAGATCAAGGTCTGTTAAATCACCACGTGCAAATTCCTTGACACCTAGGGCCTCCAACTTGGCCTGTGATTTGTCTGAACGCACAAGCGCAACAATTTCATGACCATTGGAGATCAATTCAGAGACAATAGCAGGTCCGACGAATCCAGAGGCACCAGTGATGAAGACTTTCATTTCCTTAATCGATGATTCTTACAACGAAGAAAAAGAAGTCAGCAGTACCTGCCGGCCTTTAATACACATTCAAATACGAATCTGATTAGTAAAGCACCCTCAATTGTCATCAGGGTTGGTAAATCAGGGGAGAGAATGGCAGTTACAAAGTGCAACTGCTCGGCCGAGCTGCGAAGGGAGGTCGGCCGATCACGGCTTCCACCACGGAGCGGAAACTACAATAGCTTTCCAATCATCATCATGATTTCGTTACATATCAATATCTCCCTTGAAGCTGAGAATGTCATCGAATCTAGCGCCGTTGATATCTGATTTGATCAGGCTAGTCTGCACTTCCTCCACGGCATCAAAGTCCTTCTGGCCTTTCTTAAAGGCCACTAGTACTAACCCTCTAGATCTAATACTGTCAACCAAATCTGGAACCAACATCAAGAGCTCTGAAGGAACTATGATACCCAATAAGTTGTTTAGTGTAGCAAAGTTTGTAGCCTCCTTGATGGAACGTGTTGTAGCATCTTCGTCGTGAACAATCTCTGTGGAGAACCCATTTGCAGAGTTGATCTCAAACTCCTCGTCTTGGAAATGAACACCACTAACATTAAAGAACACCGGGTAGTTCGGTTGCTTCCAGTTCAGGATTGAACAGACGCTTTGGTTGTTTGAAGAGAAAACAAGGGATCTTGTACGTTTCACATTATGAGAGCGTGATTGACGGACATGCTCAAAGACCGTTGTTAAGATGCTATCTGTAAACTCGTTCAAGTCAGACAAGTCTGGCAATGTCAAAGGAATGTCCTTCATCTCGGCTTCACTTGGATACAAAACCTCGACGTTCAAGTTCACATGCTCTGGCAGGAGTTTCAAAAAATCGTCAAACATGATGTAGCTGTGGGCCAATAAGCAAGTCAAGTTCTTGTAAAACTCAGGTTTCGAGCTTGTCTCCGGAATAATAAAGTTATTGATATCATACTTAGTTATCGTCTTTAACTGATCAACAGATAGCTGGAACAGTGGGATACATGTCCCCAAGATCTCCAGATTCCAACTTGGCGCAACAATAGGAGTACCATCAGCCAAGAGAGAAACATTAATCTTGACATAGTCACCAGACAAAGAGGAAGCAGTAACGAAACTGAGAACAGAGTTCTGTACCCTCATAGTGTTGTTGCCGCTTGTAGACTTCCAGTAAGTATCATATTTAGATATTTCCAAAGGTTCCCCAGAGTATGGATGGATTACTTGGAAATTGAAACTCATCTCACCAACATTCTTCAAACGTCCATCGAAAAGCGGGAGTACAACTGCATTGTTCAACCCATCGTTGTGCACATTTGTAAACACATTAGACAATGCTGAAGTCTTTGCAATCAACTTCGTACCAAAAGATGGGAAGATTTCAAAATCAATGGTGAATGCATCCAAAGAATCGATTTGGAAAGCCACTGTGTTCTCAGTGTCTGAAACCGGCAATAAAATGTTTCTCGGGACAACGTCACTGATACGTGAACTGATCACAATACGACCAGGCAATGAGGAAATCACTTCATCTTGGTTCAATAGGATGGAATCCCTACCCAACGAGAAATGCAATTGTAAAATAATCTTTTTCTCCAGGAAATTATGACCATACCTTCTCAATGGGATGATTGGAGGTGGTAGAGACAAGTCTGGGATAGCATCGAGGTTGATTCCCTCTGGATTGAGCATGAAAGTGGGTGGCTGCACGGTAGGAGAAATCATAGCCTGGCTCTTGATCTCCTTCAATGGTGACAAGAGGTTTCTGCTATGTTTCTTCTCTTGCAATGCCTTGATCAAAACATTCAAGACATTAACATGGCCTTCCCATGAGGCATAGAACAATGGGGTGTAGTTCTCTTCATCCTTCAGTTCAATCTTCGCACCAGCTTTGATCAAAGCAGCTGTGGTTCTTGGATGCCCTTCACTAGCTGAATAGAAGATAGGTGGCCATTTGTTGAATCCATCCAATGTGTTCGGATCCGCACCATTTTCAGTTAGCAAAGGAACCAACTTGAAGTTACCAGTCTTTGCAACCACGTGCAGAGGCAAAAGACCTTCGGCATCTCTCTGGAACTCCTTCACTCTCGGCTGTGCCAATAACAATTCTGCGGCCTCATAGTTTCCAGATTTACACGCAATATTCAAAGGTAAATGTTGCGGGTTTGTCTCGGAGTTCGTTGGGGCTGGATCAGCACCAAGTCTCAAGAGTGCCTGTGCTGTTTCGAGATTATTTTTGTCAATTGCTAAGATCAATGGGGACATAGCATCGTAATCCAGAGTGTTTAAGGAGTTCAATGTGGCTTGTGACGTACATAAAAGCTCAACAAGATCAGTTCTCCCTAACTCAGATGCATAATGAAGCGGGATACGACCACTTATATCCTTAGAATTCAAGTTCAAATCATTTTGGATGCCCAACTCAACAATAAATGTTCTCTTCTCAAAGACATTGCAACACGCCTCATGTATTATACTTCTTTGAGACAACTCGTCAGTGGTAGCCAAATTGATCAAACCACTAGATTCATCATAGAACTGCGATAGAATTCCATCAGTAACCTTTGTATTTATAGAGAGGAAGAAAATTTTTGTTAACTTGAAGCCTGCATTTGGTGAGTCTCTAATTCTTGTGACGAACGGCACTAATAGTGAGTTCACCGTGGACGAATAGGCGATGTTTAAAAACTCCGAATACAGCTCATCAATCTCAAAATCATCGACACCCAAGGTTGATGGAGAGGTTGGATCCAAAGGAGATTGCATAGAGCCATCAGTGCTCACCTGTAGCCTAGATATGTCGGTAGAAGTACTCTTGAAATCGGACCCACTCTCATAGTCATAGCGAACAACGTGTTCACCTTCAGCGCTGGCATCCAACTCGATTAAAGAATTAGCGCACAAGTCACTCAACTGAGAAATTTCAGATCTATTAAAAACAGGCTGAACGGAAATGGCCTTTGAGAGGTATAACTCCTTGGTATGGGATTTAGAACGCTTATCCCATTTCTTCAACACCTTTGAGAAACCTGTCTGGTTGAGTTCAACAAATTGTTCCAATCTATCCAGATCTCTAGAAAATCTCTTGAACCCATCGTACAATGTAATATACGCGATAGATGTCTTAGATCCAAGTCTGTGTTTGGCAATCGCGTCGTTCTTCTTCTTGATCAATATGTCCAATCTGATCTTAAGGTCAGATTCCTTTTCCAAGTAAAAAGCATTGACTTTTTCCAATTCTCTCTCTAATCTGAAGAAGAAGGAAGTCTTATTCTCTTGTAACAAGCGTTCAACATCAATCTCTGTAGAGTTACCGTACTGTGGAATTGCTAAGGATTTGATCAGCTGGTTGCAAGTTTTAGTATCAAACTGATAATAAGTAGAGTGACAATACGAAACATACCTTCTTCAATGCCTTATAGTTAATGAAGTGACCGACATACTCGGGGAGTTCCAGCTGCCTGGATTCAAGGTATTTACCAAATTTCCTGTGCTATATGTTAGTACTTCAGAGGTCGATGGAATGCAAAGAGAGTCAATTGCGTATTGTATCAGTACTCACATCTCTGTAGCTTTAGAAGGGTCCCACTAATAATGACGTTGATATCAAACAATGAAATGATAGGTCCTTCTATGTGACTGTGATGGTCGAAGTGCACGTTTATAAAGTGTCAAACCCCAAAGTAATATGTGGTAGTTAGCTTTGAAACAGTGTCACCAATCTTCTCAAAAGTTAAATGAAACACTTTTTTTCGCTTCACTTTGACAATGGCAATTGACGAATCGAGAAGTCCTGTTTGCGTTAAAATTCTCAGATGAAAGCTCCCTAGTGGATCGTTTCAGTACCTCGTGGGCCTCCATTTGCAGCTGTAATTTAATTTCACACACACGTGCGATAAGAATAAGTAGTGTGGACGGAAAATGTCTTAGTGCTGAAGTTTACGCCGTATGAACACCTGCGTAATTTATGGAACTGCTTCTCTGCTTCCTGTAGGCCGGCTAGACACGGATTAAAGAAAACTCCTGCAAAAGGGCATACGGACCAAGTCTCATGCACGGCTTCCTGTAGGTGGCCCTCGTGCCAGGAAGAGGAGGACCACCGTAAGTGAAGGGCGCAGGACACTAAAGCATTCGAGGCTGGACTTAACAGGCAGGAACCATGGAAAGGCACCATGATGATTACGCGGCATTTCTCGCTGTCCTGTGTCCATGATGTTCCATCCGCCGAACGAGTTCGAACCAGTTCGAACGCTGCTGCTAACACGTCCCATTCTGAGCGGCAGATTCTAACCAATCCGCAACCTCTCTCAAATTACGAAACCGTTGTATGATCCCAACGATATCCTCTTCCGTATCGAACGCGTCACCTATTGTAGCAAGCTCGATCAACAAAGGTACAATGTCCTTGGTGCTGATCTCTGATGTCGACCCCTGTGTCTTGTAAGCCTGGATCACTTTCACAAGAGATCGATGTTGGGAGAAGAGATGTGTAAAGATCGCTTTGGCATCCTTGAAACTGGTCCCTGAGTAAGTGCTATGGGAGGCCTCCACGCTCAATTGGAAATTATAAGGGCACTTCCCGCTATGACAAAATCTGTAGATTCTTTAGGCGTGTGTTAGTCGGAAAACAAATACGTCTCTACGAAATAGACTAAAAGGGTATCGTCAGACAGGGCGGATAGCTGGAATTGGGTAATATCATCCATAGGAGATTCATGCACGATGAAGACGGTGGAACGACACTTATCAACACCATTGTACTGGGACACTAATGTATTTGCCCTCTCTTCAACCTCTCGCAATAGCCGCTGTGTCTCCTGCGCAAGAAGCGCTCTGTTTGCGAGCACCTGTGGCTCAAACTTGACAGTGAAGTGAATGAAGAGCGACTGGTTCACCGGTGTGCGCACATGGGACTCTTGCACGATCGACATATTAGTCTTCCTCCTCTCTAAAGAGATCAGAAAAGTGTTGATGTTTCTCAATTTGTAAACAGAAAGAGACGAAAAAGGGTTAGCAGCCCGTGCGCGCTCAAAAGAATTTTCTATGGACCTCCAGCCCAAAACAAAAACAAATCAACAAATTGTTAGAGGACCAGAAAGAGCCAATCACAGACAAATTCAGCGAAGCGCTCAGCTCAATTCCCACAGAGAAGACGACTTTGGCGAATAGGCTACTAGATCTGAAGATCATACAGTCCAAAGTATCATTAACCCGCTAATTTGCACGCAAGAAGAGACGGCCGCCCTAGGAGATTGCCACATTTTCTTTTGCATCGTGAGTATTGAAGAGATGAGATTGGATTGAGATTGATGAAGTTTGTCGCTAGAAACCCCGTCCAGTGGGGCCATATTTGAGGTATTCCTGTGATCTATGGCTTGTAATTGCCTTTGTGCCTTTGGTATGCCGATGAGCCCTTGCGAGATTCAATTAGGGGTATACTGAATCATCACATCTCTCATCTTGTAACTATCTCTTGAGAATATTACTAACGTCCAGGCAGATTCGATAAGACTACTACAGAAATGGACTCCATCTTAGACTTCTCAAAGGAGTTGGATGTTGCCCTCTTGGATAAGGTTGTGGAGACTTTCTACAGAGGTACCGGTCCGGACCAAAAGGCTGCCCAAGATGCCATCACCAAGTTCCAAGAGCACCCAGACGCATGGCAGAGAGCTGATCAGATCCTCCAATTCTCACAGAACTCTCAGACTAAGTACATTGGTCTCTCCATCTTGGATAAGTTGATTCAGACCAAATGGAAACTTCTCCCTGATGAGCAAAGAAGAGGTATCAGAAACTTCACTGTCAACATGATTATCGCTATGTGTGATGATGATGAACAGTTCCAGAGCCAAAGATCCTTGATTAACAAGTGTGACTTGACCTTGGTTCAGATTGCTAAGCAAGAGTGGCCAGCTAATTGGCCGACGTTTATCGCTGAACTTGTTCAGTCTTCAAGAGCAGGTTTCAATGTTTGTGAGAACAACATGATCATCCTCAAATTGCTTTCTGAAGAGGTGTTTGATTACTCTGCTGAACAAATGACCCAAGCTAAGGCAAAGAGTTTGAAGACAAGAATGGGTGAAGAGTTTTCTCAGATTTTTAACCTTTGCTATGAAGTCTTGGACAAGGCCACTAGACCTTCTCTGATTGTTGCCACTCTTAACACCATCTTGAGATACATGCAATGGATTCCACTGGGCTATATCTTTGAGACAGAATTGTTGAACCTTTTGACAACTAAGTTCCTTGCTCCAGAAGATACACGAGCCATCACCCTCAAGTGTTTGACCGAGGCTGCGTCGTTAACTGCTCCACAATATGATGATAAATTTGTGGCAATGTTCCAAAGCTCTATTGCCCAAATTGCTACTGTGGTCCCACCAAACGTTGAGTTGAACAAGACGTACGCTGTGGCAAACTCAAAAGACCAAGCGTTCCTCCAAGATCTTGCAATGTACATATGTACTTTTTTGGCCAACCACGTTGAGGCATTAGAGGCGAGGGAACAAGTCAGAGAATTATTACTCACATCGCACGAGTACTTGATCCAATTGTCTAGAATTGAAGAGCGGGAGCTGTTCAAAACCTGTTTGGATTACTGGAGTAAGCTGGTGAACTCTCTGTTCCAAGAGGTTCAACAACTGCCAGCTCAGGAGCTTTCACCATTGAATCAATTGGGTTATGGTAATGCCCTTTCCGCATCCAGTGCTGGCGGTGCTCCGAACCCAGAGCTCTTGAACAAATTCCCATTGAGAAAGCATATCTATAGCAAGATCTTGTCCCAATTGAGACTCGTTGTTATTGAGTCTATGGCCAAGCCAGAAGAGGTTCTTGTTGTTCAAAATGATGAAGGTGAGATCGTTCGTGAGTTTGTTAAGGAATCCGACACAATCACTCTATACAAATCCATGAGAGAACTTCTTGTCTATTTGACCCATTTGGATGTCGTTGATACCGAGCAAATCATGAGCGAGAAGCTTGCCAAACAGCTCGATGGTTCTGAATGGTCATGGCATAACATTAACACCTTGTGTTGGGCCATTGGTTCTATCTCTGGTACCATGAACGAGGAGATGGAGAAGAGATTCTTGTTCAATGTTATCAACGACTTGCTTGGTTTAAACAAAAAGAAGTACGGTAAGGACAATAAGGCTGTGGTTGCTTCTAACATTATGTATATCGTTGGTCAATATCCTAGATTCTTGAAGGCACATTGGAAGTTCTTGAAGACAGTGATCAATAAATTGTTTGAGTTCATGCATGAGACCCATGAAGGTGTTCAGGATATGGCCTGTGATACTTTTATGAAGATTGTGGTCAAGTGTCGTCGTCATTTCGTTGTTCAACAACCAGGCGAATCCGAGCCATTCATTGACGAGATTATCAGAAATATTCAACCTATCACTGAGGATTTACAACCACAACAAGTCCACACTTTCTACGAGGCTTGTGGTTACATCGTCGGTTCTCAAACTAATGCACAGGTAAGAGACCGTCTCCTTGCTGATCTGATGAACTTACCAAACACAGCTTGGACAGCTATTGTGCAACAAGCTGGTGCAGACCCTACGCTATTGACGAACCCAGAGACTGTCAAGATCATTGCTAACATCATCAAGACAAACGTTGCTGTCTGTTCATCTCTTGGTTCCGGATTCTACAACCAATTGGGTTTCGTGTATGATGACATGTTGTCCCTTTACAAAGCTGTTTCTGGTATGATCTCCAATGCCGTTGCTCAAGATGGTCTAATTGCCACAAAGACTCCAAAAGTGCGTGGTTTGCGTACTATAAAAAAGGAAGTTTTACATTTAGTTGAAGCCTACATCTCGAAGGCTGAAAACTTGGACCAAGCTGTTAGCACTCTAGTCCAACCACTTTTGGCCACCATCTTGGAGGATTATAAGACCAATGTTCCAGATGCCCGTGATGCCGAGGTGTTGAACTGTTTGACGACCATTGTTGCTAAGGTCGGTCATATGATTCCAGACGCTGTTGTTGTTATCTTGCAAAATGTGTTTGAACCAACTTTGGATATGATCAATAAGGACTTCACTGAGTATCCAGAACACAGAGTTGAGTTCTACAAGTTGTTAAGAGAGATTGATCTCAAATCATTCAACGCATTGCTCCAACTTTCTGGTGATGCCTTCCAACTGCTCGTAAATGCTATTCTTTGGTCTTTCAAGCATAACAACAGAGAAGTTGAAAATAGCGGTTTAAGCTTGGCTAATGAATTGCTCAAGAATGTTGAAAAATTGGGCACTACACCATTTACTACTGCGTTCTATCAGAATTTCTATTTCCCAATCATGGCTGACACTTTTTATGTCATAACTGATTCTGATCACAAAGCTGGCTTCCACGGTCAATCCCAATTGCTTGCCAAGTTAATCGACCTTGTTGAGAGTGGCTATATCACTGAGCCTTTGTACACCGAAGGTCAAGCCCCAGCTGGGACGTCTAATTCTGTTTTTGTGAAAGGCTACATTGCCAACATGTTGATCAATGCGTTCCCACATTTGCAGCAGGAGCAAGTTGAGAATTTTATCGCTGCTCTGATTGCACAACACCGTAACCAGTCCAAGTTCAACGGTACTCTTCGTGATTTCCTTGTGCAGATTAAGGAATACGGTGGGGATGCCACTGATTATTTGTTTGCTGAAGATCGTGAGAATGAACTCAAGGAGAAGCAACGTCAAGAGAGGGAAAGAGCATCCAAGGTTGGTGGTTTGTTGAAACCATCCGAGTTGGAGGATGATTAAATAGAGTTGAACGTACGCGTGTAAATTTTCTTCTGTTCTAGGTGTATTTACAAGCTTTTTTATTTGTATACAAGGCTAGGTATTAGAGCTTCTTGATGGCATCTGAGACCTTCACGAAGGAGTTCTTAGGACCTGGGACATGGCCCTTGACGTAGATGATACCGTTCTCGGCATCAACATCCACGACGAGGGAGTTTTGCTTTGTGCAGTTCTTACCACCCATTCTACCAGGCATTCTTTGACCTGGGATGACACGACCTGGGGTCGTGTTGGCACCATATGAACCACCCGATCTGTGAGCCAAAGATGTACCATGAGAAGCTGATTGACCCTTCATTCCGTAACGCTTAATGACACCGGCAAAGCCTTTACCCTTGGAGACACCCTTCAAATCAACAAATTGCCCTGGTGTAAAATGGTCAGCTTTCAATTCAGTACCCACTGGTAGAAGACCTTCTTCACTCTTCACCATAAACTCAGCAACTTTGGACTTTGGATTCACTTGGGCCTTTTCAAAATGGCCGAGTAACTGTCTTGGTACTTTGTTTGGGTTCTTGGAGCCGTAGCCTACTTGCACAGCATAGTAACCTTCGAGCTGTTTGGTTTTATTGTAGATAACTTCAACTTGGTTCACCTCCAGCACTGTCACTGGGAAAGTCTCACCGGTCTCTTGGTCAAACCATGGACCCATACCACGTTTAAGAGCAATCAAGCCTGATCTGAGTGGTAATCTTCTTCTGTCGATGGCCTTCTCCTGTGTGTGTTCTGGCAAATCTTCCTCATTCACCTGCTGGACGGTGGATGGTGCCGTCAGCGAGGCCCCTGTGCGGACGAGCTTCGGTAACTGGCGAGCAGTTAGCGGTAGGAGCCTCGTTGCAAGTGATTGGATGCCCAGCAAACCGTTCATTTTAATGATGTTTTGGACCTTTTTAGTTGTTTCTTTGGTTCTTCTTTGATGTTTCGATCTGCCGCCATGAAAAAGTTTTGGGCGTTCTGAAATTTTTGGTGAGGTTTTGTTGCTTTGTGGGTTCGAAACTGACGAGTGGCTTTTTTAATTCTTGTCTGTATATAAACTTTTGTAGACTTTGATTACCAAATTTGTGTCCTTCTTCACCTTGGTCTAACCGGATGGTTAATCAGAAGATGATGAATGCCTTGTCTCGACTAAGAAGAGATGAGGCTGCTTCCTTCAAAAGCGGGCTCGGCAATTACTTGAAGAGTGAACTGAATCGTGAATTGAAGCGTGAACTAATGAGTGAGTGGAAATAGGAAATGAAAAGACGCAAGGAAGAGATTATTGATAAAGGATATTTCAGATGGATTGGATGAAGGTAGAAATGTTTTGACAAAGTTGTCTTAAGGCACTGGCAAGGTAGTTTTGATCGCCTTCACAAGAACAGATGTGCGTCCTCATGGACTTTGATCATCTCTATATCTATCTTGCCCACATACTACTTTCACAATGTCTATGTACATATAAAATAACAGCTTTATACAATCATTTGATCTTCTTAGCCTTTAAAGTGATGGTCTCATCGTCAACGTAGATACCCTTACCCTTATATGGCTCCGGTGGGTGGAACTCACGCAATCTAGCCGCAAACAGCTTCACCTGTTGTTTATCAACACCCTCCACGATGATTCTCGTCGGAGCTGGAGAAGTCACAGTCAAATTTTCTGGGATGTATAGGCCTTGTGGGATAGAGGCTCCAACTTTCAAAGAGACAAATGGCTTGTCATTCTTCTGTTCAACTTGAGCTCTGTAACCGGTACCGACTAACTTCAAGATGGATAGGTGACCATCTGTAACACCGACAATGTGGTTGTTGATCAAAGATCTCATCGTACCCCAAAGGGCCTTCTGTTGTTTGTTCTCTGTGTCCGGGATAGAGACGGTGATCTTATCACTCTCATTCTTGCACTGGAGAAAGTCTGGCATTTCAAGTTGAAGCACACCCTTTGGACCTTTGACCGTGGCAACTTGTGATAGCGTAAGCAAGTTTCTACCCTTTCTCTTAGTGATGTTCTTCTTCATATTCTCGACCGTGAAGGACACTTCAGCTGGCACCAAAATTGGCTTCATACCGATGTTTGAAGTCCGGAGAGCACTCGCAGAAAACATCCTCTTGACGCACTGTACGTTAGATCGTGGGAACATGGTTTCAATGACACAGAGAAGCGCCAGAACAGTCAATAAAATCCAATAACAATCCCGTTTATATCCTTCGAAGTTCCAAACTTTTTCCTGGTCGGAATTTGAATTTCGGGGAATTTTCACCCTCGTAATTTGAAATTTTTCTCTCTTGAGCATAAACTTTCCTCTCCAGAATTGGTTGATATTCATAGACTTTTCCGCTAATTCACGCACTCTTTCAATTATATTTGATTATACACACAATGGTCAGAAAGCTGAAGCATCATGAGCAGAAGCTGCTTAAGAAGGTGGACTTCCTCGACTGGAAACAGGACCAGGGCCACAGAGATGCCCAAGTGATGAGAACTTATCATATTCAGAAACGTGAGGACTACCACAAGTATAACAAGATCTGTGGTGATGTGAGAAAGCTAGCACACAAGCTCTCTCTTCTGCAACCTAATGATTCGGTGCGCATCAAGCACGAACAACTCCTGTTGGAAAAACTGTATTCTATGGGCATCCTGTCCACGAAGTCCAAAATCTCTGATTTAGAAAATAAAGTCACAGTGAGTGCGGTGTGTCGTCGCAGAATCGGTGTTGTGATGTGCCGTTTGAAGATGGCTGAGAACTTGAAAGACGCGGTGACATTTGTAGAACAGGGTCATGTTAGAGTTGGTCCAAACGTTATCACTGATCCTGCTTACCTGGTGACGAGAAACATGGAGGATTACTTAACTTGGGTCGATACGAGTAAGATCAAACATAATGTTCTCAAATACAGAAACAAGATTGACGACTTTGACTTGGCCTAACGAGGTTCATATTTTAATGGGATTTGGGATAAATATACTACACTTGTAGACCTGACACTAAAAAAACGTATATCAAGAAACAAAGAGTATTTCGAATAATTCAAGTCTATTGATGAAACAAACGAAGAAGCACGTGAAATCTAAAATCTCGTCGTCGTCATACAAAGTTATAATTATCACTTGATCCCAACTGCTTTCTCAAATCAGCTTGAGATCCAGAATTAGGTAGCTGAGTATCAGCATGCTGCTGTACTGGGTTATATGCAGTCTGTGAGGTCAAGCTTCCAGCTCTAGAGCTACCTGCACTGTTCATCTGTGAAAAGGATCCAGCGGGTCTATAGATCTTTTGCTTGCCGATCTCCATTGGGTTCACCATTACGATGCTTTGTCTGATATGATGTGGTGAAGGTGGTGCCACATCTCTCAACTGTTGGTTTGGTGCCATTGTATTGAGATGTGGCGATGATGGGGCACTTGGTGATGTTGGTGAAAAGATCTGATCGGAGTAGTGGATTGGATTGAAAGGTTTCACAGTGAGGTTTGGAGGACGTGTACCACCAGTGAGTGACTTGGTTGGTGCATATTGAGTATCAGACACGATAGAGTTATAATCAATCTTATTTGGAGTTGGAACTTGTCCCAAAGGTTCCTCAGGTTGCACCCTAGGTGCTGACGATGCTGAATATGTTCTCTGATAAGGTGGCTGGTAGATGTGTTGCGGAGGTTGAGGTGGGAACTTTTGAAACTGCTGAGGAGACTGTTGGTACTGCTGTGGATATTGTGGATACTGTTGCTGATACTGTTGAGATCTTTGCTGGTAGTAACCCTGATCGTAACTCTGTTGGTCACTCTGTTGTTGGCCAAACTGTAATGGGATAGTAGAGTACACAGATGACACAGCCCTATGTTTCTTCACCTTATTCACATCCAAAGTATTGGACTCTGGTACTTGATCTTGTTCCTCCTGTGAATCCTCAACAAGCTCATCAACCGCATGTTCAGCAGACTCCATTTGTCTTTCAGGATGTTCCTCCATCGTACTCTCAGCCTGTGGATGGAACTCCTCATCCCACTCAACTGGTTTTTCCTCTTTAATGACACCATCATTCTTAATCTGTGGCAATGGTGGAGCATCATCTTCCGCATGGAATGATTTCTTACTCTTGATAGAGTTCTCTCTATCGAAGTACACCCTGTATACGCTCTTCATTCTCTTGATATCCTCATCTTCTTCTTCCTCATCGCCTGGCTGACGCTCAACCTCGTGAATTTCAGGATCAAGAGTCGTGAATGCAACATTCTTCCCCTGGTTCACCTCCACTGTCTGCAGATATTCTTGGGAACGATTATTCAGTTCTTCAGGTTCGTTCGCCATGAATGACAATGTACTCTGCCTCTTTGCGTCTTCATCTGCACGTCTAGCAAGAGGGTCAGCAAAGACATCCTCTTCCTTTTCTTCAGGATATTGCTGAGCATCATCATACCTACTCACAGGACGCCCATCTTCATACTCATCCCTTTCACCCTGTCCTTTCGTAGAATACTCTTCACTCCGTCTGAATTGATCTTCCCTTTGATAGTTCACTCTTGGGTAAGAATTCGAAGAATCAGTAGTTGGGTCCTCATTACTCAACTTCTCCGTCAAATTTCTCGTATCACGCTTTGAGATATCTAATCGACTCGAATTCGATGAAAGATAACCAGGCGACTGTGGCCTTGATGGGATAGCTGATGCAGTGTTCGTATTTGCCAACTGATATGCCTTATATTCTGACCCCATATGTCTCGCATATTCGTCCAATGAATGTTTGGAACCCGTGCTATGCTGATAGGGTAACGAAAAGCCTTCGTAGTAGGGATCAGCTTGAACAGTCTGCATAGATGGAGCTCCTGTGCTATACATCACAGAGTTTACCCCGCTTGGGTTACGGGCATTGAAAGCACCGGACGGATAACGATTACTCTCACCTCCAAAAGGGTTCTGTGACGAATATAGTGAACCAGAGTCAGTATTGACGTTGCTGCTATTGAACTGATGCATATTCTTCCTTGGATAGTCTGGCAATATCGTAGTCTCGCCGTAGAAGTCCGGGTCGTTATCATTCTCAGTTTCATCCTCCTTCTTAGTCTTCCTATATGCTCTTATGATGAACACACCAATGATACACACAAACACGAAAACCGGGATACCAACACCGAGTCCAACGGTGAGCGCAGTCATCGAACTGCCGGTTTGACATATCTGCTTATCGGTACACTTGGACGAGGTACTTGACGATTTCGATTTAGATGATGAACTTATAGTGGTTTCAGCACGGATGTGAATATGGGCATATAGTGTTGTTGTAGGCCATAGCGGTGTCTCAGCACGCGTTGGCTCAAGGTATGTAGTTGACTCAGGGAGGGACATGATTTCAAAGTCAATTCAGATCTTAAATGGCCCAGAAACAAGACAAGAGCTCAAAGCCAATCGGACGCGTCCACTATATTCAGGAATTGGCGAACTGAGGAAACCACAGAACAAAGCACAAGAAAGAGGGACAACGGTAGTCACAGCACAACCAGCTCAGAAATAACGGAATACACCAATTGGTCCGATCTCTAACAGAGTGGAACCCCAATGAGCGAACTGTAGAAGAAAGAAGATCTGACTTCTCGCTTGAAATGTCGAAAGTTTTGTTCTCGATCGCGCGCGCCACGGGCCATTTTTTTTGGCTGGCCGAGCTTGGGAGGCAGTGGGCACTGGGATTGGAACCGACCAGCGCACACTACAGAGGCCCACGATAGAGGACGTACCACGCAGTAGCCTCAGGTTTTTAGCAGAGCACAACCTGTACGTGATCGATGATGAGACAATGTGCCTTGTACCCAACTCAGTTTGGTCATAGGAGTGGTATTTGGAACAGGAGACTACGGGACGTTTGTGTGATAGATCGCATATGTGGCTGTAGTTTTTATGTATTATCTTATTTATGTATATAACAGTTAAAAGATTTTCCGTTCCAGATTTAGCAGCTCCTCGTACTATGAGAACTGTTATTGAACTAGATCATTTCGGTACCAGATACAAATACAACCATCTTATATATATACATACCATGATTCAGCCGATCCTTTTTTAACCTCTTCTGTGGCCTCACAGGAGAATCATTTAAAAAGGTGTCACTGAGAATATACCCAGATCAGGACTTCTCTATAACCAAAATGAGGTATAGAGACAAAGAAAAAGGTTCCAAAAAATGTAGAGACACAGCCATTAGATGAAGACAACACCCGGATGGTTCTGGTAAAAGGCAAGAACCATGTACGCTATGAGTTTTCTTTCCATGATGTTGATCTCCTGACTGGTGAAGAAAAGTTTGTAAAGAGGGAAAGAACTGAAAATTTCACTGGAAAAAACTTTAAGCTAATGGGTGGGCCGGGTAATACTTGTTGGTTGGGACAGTGCCCGTATATTCACCAGAACGCGAAGTGGTGTAGGTACTACTGGAAGGGTTGATGGAGTATTTTATCTAACTGGCTCCCTCTTGCTCTACCGTCCTTGTTGAAACTTGATTTATAATTTAAATATTAACTATAGAATATTAAATTATAATCTTGATATGTATTATTTTTAGCGCACTAGTAATTGACCAAGTACATAGGTTAACGGGGTATCTTTCCCGGGGTATCTTTCAATGGAATATGTTCCTCTCAAGATAGCTGTGATCTAGTATCTAGATTCTAAATTCTACAAAAAGGCTCTCATAGCTGGTATACAGTGATTGCATAACAGAGTTGTTCCTGATCTGCGTATAATTGGCATCCAGAAACAATGGTAATAATACTATACACTGTACACCTGTGATGAGAAGAGGATGACATTCCTGGAATTAGCTCTTCACGTATTCAGTCATCACGTTAAAGTTTACCGCGTATGCTTCTTTATAAGAGGGAGAATTATACCAATTGATTGAAATCATCACTAGTTGTTTTAGTCTGTCTTCATAATAGACCTACTGCTGTAGACTGCCCTGGGGCACACAAACTTCAATAGAGCGGCTATGCGTCTGAAAATACTCGAAACCACTTGTATATAGTCAGCAAATCCAATGATAATGGTTCACTTCAGCCAGTCCTTCTCTCCATTACAGAATTCGCCAAAGAGGCCTTTCATCGTCTTGCACAACTAATGTTTGTCGTAGCTTGCTCTGGCTTGTCTGTGATACCTGAATGAGCACAAGTTCTCAGTCAATCTAGGCATGACCATAGTATCCAAGATAGCACGGGGCCAGGTAAAACGGTTAGGTAGTTTGGGTGTCAACAGTCAATTAACAAGGTTGTTCTAAAGATTTGCTCAGAAGGAAGACTTTGGGGACCGATTTCATACAAAAATAATCCGCCTCTGAGGCCGTGACAAGGGAGGTTGAGGGAATGATGGTTGCATATTATCCAATTATGCTCTCGCTACATTTTTTACCAAAGAGAGACCGTGGC
The DNA here is from genome assembly GCA_003709245.3 of Williopsis saturnus. Taxonomy (NCBI): domain Eukaryota; kingdom Fungi; phylum Ascomycota; class Saccharomycetes; order Phaffomycetales; family Wickerhamomycetaceae; genus Williopsis; species Williopsis saturnus. The sequence goes on along the minus strand of PPNR03000038.1, from coordinate 4,279 downwards.
TACTGCTGTAGATATTGGAAAGGGCCAAGGGTAAGGTTGTCTTGCGGAGCTGCAGCCAGCTACGCCGGCTGTGCATGGACCCCCACGTTCTTTATGGCACGGCTGAATCCCTGATCTTTATCCTCCCACTCATCTTGGACCCTCGTCGCCATCGATTGGACGACTCGTCTAGTCATGAGCTATGACTATGACTCGCTGAGGAATCCGGCATCCCAGTTCCGATAGCTCCATATTATTCCAAGCTGTCCAGGCAAGAAAACATCAGACGTCTTTGTATCTTTTGTAACTGCATTGTACTTATTTGAAAACTACCAAGAGATCTCTCAAGAAGACCGTTCTGGAAACAATAGCTAACGGTCTGTCCCTCCGTCCCCCGCGCACCTCTTCCAGAAGCTGTAGGCTATCGTTTCCCTATTCGTACATGGCAGATACCCCCAATGACCAAAACGGATTCCGGAGCAATGGAAGCTTGGGGGTGTTTAGTCTAAAGTGTCAAGAGGTTGCAGGGATTTAAGAGCATTAAGACGGTTGCTTATATATAGTTCAATGGGAGTAACAAGAGTGAGGTGTTGTAAATTATAGAGATTTTATCATAATCGTGATCTTCTCAACAGATCGCTTATATCGTTATAGACTTGTACCTTATTCTGAACTTTTTAGGCCTATAGAAATGCGCGCTTTGACACACTTGTCTAACGCCGTGTACGGTATTCTAACGTCTCATGCAAGGAGCAGCCACCATAGTTAACAGCTATGAACTGAATCTCGCGACGTCGAGGTCTAAGAGGTGAATTATTTAGTTCAAACAACTACAATATCTCTAAAGAGTCTATAGCGTGACCATATAGCATACCATCATGTCAAATTTTGGTATCGGACCTTCCATAATCCCATATCCACGGCGCGTATCGTTTCCCGATCGGGGCTGCGGGACGTAAAATTCCTCATAGACCTCTTTTTTTTCTTTACCCCGGACACCCACAGAGACAAAGCGTTCGAGAGGAGGACGAGCACCGTATTGTGGAAGACGCAATTGGTATATCACATGGAGTATATGTCCACCGTGTGTTAGTAGTATAGTCTTATGACGGCATATATAAAGAGAAGACCTCCTCTCTAACAAGACAGAACGTTATGTGTCAAGTCCATCACCCACTTCACCTCCATCAGTGATCACCTCAAAGGATTCAGCCTCACCGGTCCGGCAATGGCGACAGCATACTTCCACCCTCTGACTATAAATATTCAGAGAGATGCCCACAGAATATTACCACATTTCATTCCTCTATCGCAAAAAACACACATCAATAATGGCCACACTGCAGAAGACTGAAACCAGTCAAACGCAACGCAGTATCGCCTCTTCCACAGATGGCCCTATCGTCGAAGCTGAAGAAGCACTCACATTCACATGGCCAGCTATACGCGAGTATGCCAAAACTCGTTTCACCTCATTGACACATCTTCATCTCCATGCTAAGAAAGATTTGAACCCATTCCCTGCACTCGGTGAAATGACCTTATACAACTGGAACTTCTTCTTCATGGGGTTCGTTGCTTGGTTCTCTGCTTCATTTGATTTCTTCTTAACTGCTGTCTCTGGTACTTTCATCGCTGAATCACTAGATGTTACCACAGCTGATATCACTTGGGGTCTTTCAGCAGTGCTGATGGTTAGATCCGCCGGTGCTGTGATCTTTGGTCTCTGGACTGATAACTATTCAAGAAAATGGCCTTTCATCACAACTGCTGCCATGTTCTGTGCGTTACAAATCGGTACTGGGTTCTGTAGCACATATCAACAGTTCATGGCTGTGAGAGCCATCTCAGGTATCGCTATGGGTGGTACTTATGCCACTGCGGCTGCCACTTCTCTGGATGATGCTCCTCTTAAAGCTCGTTCTTTTCTTTCTGGTTTGTTCTTTACTGCTTATGCATGGGGAATGATTTTTGCTGCTATCTTCTGGAGAGCATTCCAAGATACCAAACATAGCTGGAAAGCCCTTTTCTGGTTCTCTTCTGGCTTCCCATTCCTCTTGATCATCTGGAGATTGGCCCTTCCTGAGACTCGTTACTTCACTCGTGTTCTAAAGGCTAACGAATTGATGAAACAAGACCAAATTAAAGCTGGTACTTATGTTAAACCATCTTTCAAGACTAAATGGGGCGCTGTGAAGGCCATGCTGAAGAAAGATTGGCTATTGTTCATCTATTTGGTCGTCCTGCTCGCTGGTACAAACTACTTGACACATGCTTCCCAAGATATGTATCCAACAATGTTACGTGTCCAGTTGGATTTCTCAAAGGATGCTCAAACAGTGGCTATTGTCGTCGTCAACTTGGGTGCGATCACTGGTGGTCTTCTTAGTGGTACTTTCATGGAAGTCACAGGTCGTCGTTTGGCTATTATAATCTGTTGTGTCATTGGTGGTTGTTTCACTTATCCTGCATTTATGCTACAAACTACCGGTGGTGTTCTTGGTGGTGGTTTCTTCCTCTTCTTTGCCGTCATTGGTGTCTGGGGTGTCTTGCCTATCCATTTGTCTGAGTTGTCGCCACCTGAGGCAAGAGCCCTTGTGTCTGGGTTGGCTTACCAATTGGGTAACTTGGCTTCTGCTGCCTCTTCTACCATTGAAACAAGATTGTCGAAGATGTGGCCAATTGAATGGAATGCTCAAGGTGAAGCCATAAAGTACGACTACGCAAAGACTATCGCCTGTTTCACCGGTGCAGTATTCATCTATACTTTAATTGTCACTTTGGCTGGCCCTGAGAAATTCCACAGAGATTTGAGTTCTCCAGTGATGAAGGTTTACATCGAAAGGGTCATTGAATCTGAAGGTGATGCAGAGAAGGAGATCACTTCAAGTGGTGACACCAGTGAGTCTGCTTCCAATGCATCTTACTCCAAGCAAGAGGTAACTCAAAGAGAGAACTAATTGCATATCCTCATATTCATTATGTGTACACTGATGTTTTGTAATGACAATTTATGACCGAAAAAATTATTACGACGTAGTCTAATTCTCTAATTATTCATTAATCTTTATTACCACCAGGCACGACCTTGAACGAAAGGATGTCATTCTTCCCAATGTCAACAAAGTCATCTTCACTGACTCTCTGACCACCAACACCTTCAACAGCTGCAACGGTAACATCACCGACGATCTGTCTCGCAACTTTTCCCACAGGTGTTCCCCTTCTGATCAACGTGCAGTCTCTAAAAACGTTTGTGCCGTTTCCTGAAGTGAAACTATGGATGTTTCTCACGGTATACACTGGAACCAACTGTAAGACCTCCGCAGCGGCTTGTAGGACTTGGACAACACCTGTTGATCCAAATCTATAGAGGACCAGATCACGGATGTTTTCAACACGGTTTGCCAATTTTTCATCGAGATCTTTCAAGCCTGGATCATCTGGTAAGTCTTCTTTTGTGTCTATGAATTCTGTTCCCTCTTCATATTTGATGAACCCTTGTTTAGCCAATTTTCTCAAAAACACTTCAGTAATGGCACTCGTGAGTACAGCTTTCGTGTCCGGATATTTCAAAATGATCTTGCTCACGTTCTTATCTGAATCTGGGTGATCAATCTTGTTTAACGCCAATACTGTGGGGAATTTCTCATCCATGAAACATTTGACAACTTGCGTAATTTTAGCATCATCCCATTCTTCTAATTTACCAACATTATCCAGTCTATCCAATGCGCGAGCAACCATCTCCCTATTAGCAGAATAACCTGCAAATTGTGTCAATAGTGTCTCCACCACTGAACTCTTTGTAGCAGTGTGCCTTCTCACGATCGACCCCCATCTCTTCTTCAAATTACCCTCGATCCACAATCTGATCTCATCCTGAAGCCACTTCACATCCTGAAGCGGGTCATAACCTCTTGTACTCTTTCCCTCGGCATCAGTTGTACCACTAACGTCAACAACATGGATTAAGGCGTCCGCATGTCTCAAATCATCCAAGAACTTATTGCCTAGACCCAGACCTTGATGGGCACCGGGCACCAAACCTGCTACATCCAGTAATAAGATAGGAACATGACGTTTCCCCTGAGAGCACCACCCGTAGTTCGGTTTGCAGAGCTCCTCTTTACCGAATCTTTGACATGCACAATCGACTTGGAGGTAACCTGTGGCCTTGTTGGGATCAATAGTGAAAAAAACAATGAGTAATCTTATTTATTATAAATAAATAATATAATGATAATAAATAATTATTATCGTTTATTAAATATTTAATTATAAGGATTAAATAATAATA